>JBBBDQ010000646.1:0-85000 GCA_037127315.1 Ascarosepion bandense | reverse complement strand
TTTATTGTCATCAGTGTTAATTAGTATGTCAAGGAAAGGAATTTTGTTATCATTGCTAAGTTCATAAGTGAATTTTAAAACTGAGTTATTTTGAAACTGTTTTTAAAGTTGTAAGATTTCGTCGGTATTTTTGATTAATAGTAGGATATTATCAACATATTGTAGATATATTGATGGTTTTTTAAATTTTGCAAAGGTAGTATTTTCAAGGTTAGACATGTAGAAATTACTAAAAGTCGGACCAAGCACTGAACCCATGGAGACTCCATCACGTTGTATATATATATATAGTGTTGTTTGGATCAACAAAAGGCACTTCAGTAGTACAAGCTAGTAGAATTTTTCTTAAGATGTTGGGATTAATTTTGAGTGGGGGTAACGAAGGATTACTGTAGACATTTCTTATAATTATATCAATAGTTTCACCGATGGGTACATTAGTAAAAAGGTTTTCCACATCAAGTAAAGCTATGATTTCGTTGTTAGGTATTTTGCTCTTGAGGATTTGGATTGCCTCTAGGGTGGACTTAATGCTGTATTTACTCGGAAGGTAGGGTATGATAAGCTGGTTAATGTTTAGTTAAATGGTATTCAGGAGTAGGAATTCGGGATATGATAGGGCGGAGAGGATAGTTAGGTTTATGCGTTTTTATGGTTCCGTATATGTAATCAGGTTTATAGTCACCAATAATTTTAGGGAATTTTAAGGAATTCTGATCAGCATTGTTGGCGCTAATGAGTTTATTAAGTTTAGATTTTAATTGGTGTGTCGGGTTCTTGTTAATTTTTTAAAATGTTGTGTGGTCATGAAGTATGTGGTTGAGTTTTGTGTTGTAATCTGATTTGCTAAGTACAACGAAGATGTTAGCCTTGTCAGCTTTTTTTACAATTATGTGAGGGTGGTTGCGTAGTTTGCATGCGGCACTTTTTAGTTGTTTTGATAGAATTTTTTGTTGTCTTTCAATGATATCACCATCAAGTATATCAAACAGTACGAACGGATCCTACACAAAATTAATAGACAAAACTTGTCTATATTATTCAAACCTGTATTAATGAAAAAATGCTGCCAAAATACTTACAATATATATATATATATATATATATATAAGTAATAAATACAATATCCCTTAGCATGGAAAATAAAATAAAAAAATTCAACCCTTGTAGATTAAATAAAGGATTAACTTCAAAATTCTCTGCAACTTACTTGAATCAGAAGATACCTGAAGAAGGCTGAAATGTTGTGATGATAGAAACAAAGGTGGGGACATTTGTTTGAATGTAAATAACAATAATTCCTTATCAGAAAAGGATGAATAAATTTGTTATATCCTTATTTTTAAAGCCCTCTAAAATAATAGCTTCCTTGTAAGCCTGTAAGATGCATTTTACTACACCACCTTAAAAAACACATATACAACAAATTCTCAATCCCTCCTCTATTCAATCAATTCAAAGTCCTAACATCTACAGTAGAAAAGGTGAATGCTTTACTAAGAATTCTCTTCCAACTTAATTCATTTTGAGTACCCACACTTGATTTCCCTTCTAAAACAGAAGCTGTGCTGACAAATAATGTTTCTGGTCTCAGACATTATTAAGGTAAGCAGAGATGATGGGATCCCAGTCATTGTCCTAAAGAAATGTGCTCCCAAGCTGACTCCAATTCTCTCCGAACTCTACAATTATTGTCTCTTTGCTTCCTGCTTTCCTGCTTGTTGGAAGTATTCCTCTGTAGTCCCTGTTTTTAAAAACTCTGGAGAACCTTCTGACTTCTCTATCACCCTATTAGTCTCCTATCACTTTTTGGCATAGTATTCAAGGCTCTAATCAATGCTGAAGTGGTTAAGCATCTTACCTTTTTTTACCTTACATCTTTTTTACCTACTTTCTGACAAACAATATGGCTTCCATTTCACCAGGTTTACCGCTGATGTGTTAACAACCATCACTGAATATGTATATCAAACTCTTGATAATAATGGTGAAGCCCATGCTGTTGCTCTAGATTCTTAAAGGTGTTTGACAAGGTTTGATATACTGGCCTTCTATACAAGCTCCAGGGTTGGGGTATTAGAGAACAGTTCTTTTAATTAATTCAATTGTTTCTATCAAATTGTGAAATGAAGGTTGTTTTAAATGGGCTCATTTCCATTTCACATGAACACGGATGTCCTCCAAAACTCTATACTAAGTTCTATGCTATTTCTGATCTTCATCAATAATCTTCCTGATCTATATATTCCCAAGTAGGTACTTATACAGATGACACTACCATTTACTCCAGTCTCAACAGAAAATTCATCAGAGCTGACAAAGTAAACCTAGCTGCTGCTCTTGAAAGGACTTCCAATCAGTGGTCAACTGGATAAAAAATGGCTTGCTTGTAAATTTTAATGCCTCCAAAACAGAACTGCTCTCCTTTAAGCACCACCTAGAAACTTTCCTGCCAGCCATCAGTTTGGCTGATGCTATATTCCCGAAGAGCATCATAATGTGCCTTCTTGTACTCACTTTTTCAACTGGCATGAAGTAGAACAACTACAACAAAGAAAGTTGGGTCACTATTTTGTGTGAGAAAGTTTTTTCTCATCAGAGTTCATCTTGCACATTTATAAATCTACCATTCATTCGTGCATTGAATACTGTTGCCATAGCTAATATGATGTTTCTGCTATTCATCTTAAGGTTCTTGACAAAATCCAAAGAAGGATCTGCTATATAATCAATCCTGACTTGGCATCTTGACTTCAGTCACTTTCTCACTGACATAATGTCTTTTCTACGAATATTTTCATGTCAACTACTCCCTTTTTTCCCCCTTGGTGCTGTGACTGCATGAATTTAAGCATGTTACTAGATTGACTTCCACGTCCAACCCATTTTCTGTTAAAATAGTTAAACGTAATTGTAACTTCTACTCCAACAGTTTCTGTTCTTATACTTCCAGCCTGTGGAACTCCCTTTCATTTGCTTTCTACTCTGATAGCTACAATCTTCAAAAATTTAAATGCAATATAGTTCATCTTTTTTTGAATGCCATTCATCTTTTATCCATTCCTTAATCCCTCTCCCCCCTATACCCAGTCTTTTTTTCTCACTTTCAGTCTCTGTAATCCCCTGCATACTAGTAGCATTCTCATCTTGTTTGGGGTGAAATGATTAAAAAGAAAGCAACAAATATCCAAATATTCAACAGCCATGAGTTTAGTATCAAAATCTTGCAGAAAGAGTTAAAATGAACTGACATGAGTAACAATCTCAAAATTATTAACATAAAACACTAAGATAATAGGTATAATTTGTGTTATTTGTTAACAGATAATATTAAGTGGGTTATAAGAATTCCTACTGGAGCTTTCTTGTTTATCTTGTGATATGCTTAAGATATAATTATCTCTTCTGTCTGTGCATGATTTATTTGTGTATGCATAAGAAAGAGACTTATGAATACACATTCCCATGTAATTTAAATATGATAGTGGATTTATTTTCTTTTGTTGATCTTATTAAAATTATTATGCTAAAGTCGTGCTTAAAACTATATTTTGCCTACACTGTAAATGTTTATGTAGACTTGTTTGTTTCAAGTTAGATCATAGCATACTCAAAACAGAATGTTATAAGATATCAAAACTTCATTAATTCTTTATTACATTAAAAGTTAATCTTTTAAATATAGCAATGGAATATGTTTATTTTTTGTTGTTTTTAGCAAGATTCTGAATGGCTTGAGAATATAGTTTGACTGTTAAATGATGCAGTTTAAAACTAATGAAGCGTGTTTTTAACTTAAAATGGCAGACTGTTAAGAAGATATCAACTTACGGGTGTTGGCAAATAGGAACTCATTTAATTGGTTCCATCTTCAAGTAAGGTGGCGCAGTGTAGGGACAGATGGAGAACAACTGTTTTGGCATTCAGTTGCTGGGTATTGATTTTCCTGGGTATTTTAAAACAGAGAAAAAATGTTCTCTCATTTACACACACCCACTCACATACACACATATCAAGTAAAGTAGTTGCTTTGCAGGACTAGTAATGAAAATTCTGTTGTGTTCTCAGGAATCATCTTTGGGCCAGTAAATATGGCTACTTCTTATTTGATAAGCTTTGCTAAATCATGTGACCATTAGAAACAGGATACTAATTAAAATGGATACAATCTCTTGTAATCAGTATGATTATTATTTTATTTATTATTTTATTTATTATTGTTATTATTATTATTATTATTATTATTATTATTTGTGGTAGTAGTGACATTTCTTGTTGATTATCTTATCCATAAAGGTCAATCAAACAAATGCACTGTACAGTAAAACCCATTCATAATGATAAATAAATTGCTGTCCCTTGGTTGATTCTGTTTGGATCAAATGCAATCTGTAATGATGATTATTATCTTTATGTGAGATCTCACACATTGCCAACTTTTCGATAACGCCTTCTTTTACATAAACTTGACTGATTTTATTTAATCTACACTGAACATTAGTGTCAAATAGAAAATAATGGGAAAAAAGTTAATAAAAAATAGAAAAAATTCTGTTTGAATCTTTGATCTTATCAATGTTACATGAATTCCTTTTGCTGGCATTTTGCCTATTACTCAGTTCTAAGCAGAGAGCAAATCTTAATAAATTTTTTTTCTATCAAATACTGGGCAACTTTAAACTTTGATTTTAATTGGGATTTTATCAGTGGAAAAAGTGTTCAAATTAAACAAAAACATAATTTTTCAATAAAAAGGAAATTACTTTTGTAAAAAAAATATAATTTATTTTAGATTGATACTGCTATGAACTTAATACAGCTCATGGCACAGAGTAGAGATCAAGTTATGGCAGCAAATCCTGGACAATCACCTCAAAGATGAAGTTGAGATGAAGAAGATATTTGAAGCAACAGAAATGTAGTTCCACAGAAAGATGCTGAGGATACCATAGACCAAACATGTGAATAATGAGGAAGTTTTTGGAAAAAGTGGAAACACAATGGAAACTTATACATCAGTTGAAATTTCTGGGGCACATAATGAGGAAGGAGGGTTCGGAAAATCTGATACTCACAGGACAGATTGAAGGAAAAAAGGATAGAGGGAAGAAGTGTGTACCATACTTACTGAGCTTGAGTAAATGGATGTTAGAATCAGGTTTGGGAGAAATAATGAAAAGGAAAAACTTATTAAGATCTACAAGGGATATGATCACCTATGTTCTGAAGGAACAAAAAACATAATTGTAGTAATGGTATACTCAAACAAACAAGAAGCATTCCCTATGACTTTGATTTTATAATTGTATATTGGCTTTACTAACATAATATTATGGAAGAAACTTGAAAATCTTCTCTGTAACTATTTAGTGACATTTCAAATCTTAAGTTAATAGCATTACTTATAGTAATTTTTTTTTTTACAATGATGTTCACCCTGTACAAGGTCCAAGAGCCACTTGAGGTAGAGGGTTACATAGTAAGAGGCAGAGTTTATGGGAATATGTGGGAAAGATAATGTTTAACCCAAGACTTGAACAGGTTAAAATTGTAGTGATTGAAGAAGCATCCTCTTGCGAATCAGTTCCACAAAACAGTGGTTTGTGGAAAGAAGCTGCTAGAGTAAAACTTACATCTCACCAATACTATTAAGTTAAGGTCTGAGGTGATCATGCCAGAATAGATTTTGTATTCAGTGTCCTTCAGAAAAGCTTGGTGCCAGGTTGACAGGATGGATAAACTCTGAGCTAGAAGTGGAAAGCCATGATTCACCTAATGTCAGTGACTGCTTTGACATGAGAACATGTAATGGTCCTAATTTCACCTGGGAGGTGCATGTGAGAAAAAAACTATACAACAGGCAGATATGTAGACATATATCCCAGAGAAGTGCTCACTCTTTTAAATCACACACAAAAATGTAGGGTCTGCATTCAGATGAGGGCCACAGTGCCCCACATACACACACTAACTGACAATAATTGATAAGTCTAGAATGAAATAAAATGCAACATTATGTAAGCTAGATCTACACTCATGTATTCATTAGTTGGCACAGTAATAATATTTTTATGGGTTTGTAATGTAAGGATAAAAAAGCAGTTACTTTACACAAATATTTTATTTTTAAGTATAATCTCCTTACTTGCCAATGCACTTAATACTTTTCTGTTAACAGATCAACTACCAACTATGAAATTACTAGTTAATATTATAATGAAATGCCAAACATGTAATATCTCATGCTTGGCAAATTCTGATATATTTTCACCTGTGGTGTTGACAACAAACTTATCGATGATAATACTTTTAGTATGGAAGCAATGTTAAGACATCTTTTGAAGCTATAAATTGACTCATAAAAATTTGTTATTGCCTAAGTTGGCATTTGAAGTTTAAATTTGTAATTGACTTCTCTCAGTCAACATGCTAATGATGTAATTAGAACATTATACAATGAGCAAAATCTAGTTAATAGCTGTGTTGCACTACTGACTTATTGATCCTGCCTCATAACTTTGCATAAAGGTTTTTGGTTACTTAAGTAGTTCTTCAATATTTTTGCCAGATATCAATTATCTATGGATAAATTACTTGCATGTATGTTTGTGCGTTTCCGATGTTAAAATGTTATATTTCTTAAAATATCATTTGGCATTATTTGTAATGCCTTAACATGTAAGATTATATTATAAAATAACTATTGTTATTTTTTTAACAGTCTTTAAACTGTGCATGAAACATGGTAAAGTAATGGATAGCAGCTCAGGTGTATTAGATTCCCTTATGTGCTAATATGGTATGAATCCATCTCTTCTCTGTGCAACTATGAGTAAATATCAGGACTAGGTCCTATAGCCTTAGTTGACAACCAAACTAGAAGAAGAAAAACTCTGAATTCAAACAAACCTGGAGTGAGTTATCTTGGCCAGTACATGCTACCACTGCTATTGCAGCTAGAGTGCATGTGATGCCCCTACAACCCTAATGGGTTACAGGTCTTGTGATCATGAAACCATACATTGTTATGATTGTTTTAGTGGAATGATTTCCATTTGTCTTTTCCAGTTTTGATTTCAGAGTTCTTCTAGATTGGTTGCTAATCAAGGTCAGAGAACTCAGTCTGCTTTTAAATCTTTAACTGAGTACTTGGGTGATAAATCATTTCAGTTTGAAAAATTTAAGTATTATAAATATCTTTATCTTTCTCAGGATGCAAGCTATTGAAAGAACAACTGGATTTTTTAGGATCTTTGTGACAATTTTTTTAAAATTTCTGTTATGGCAGTTTTTAACATGATTTTTATTTCCATTGAACTTGTAAATTTTTAGGATTTTTAAGTTTTTAATGTTCTCTTATTTTCATTATTATATCAATATAACGATAACCTGATATCTTTAAAAGGTTCTATATAAATAAAAGGTTTTTTCTTACAATTTTTTGATAATCTACAATCTCTAATTTCCTGATTAAAATTGTTTATGGTTTTGATTGCCGGTTAATAAAATACCAAAAACACTTAATTTTATGTTCATAATTGTGCTTCTTTATTGATATTGTCATTTATCAATATTTTCATCATTATCATATGCTTTGCTATTTGGACCATCTTGGTTGCTATACTCATAATGTTTTAGCCATTGTACCTGCCTGCCTTCAGATATCTGTCTTTATACTTGCTAATCTTTATGGAATCAATTCATAAGGATGATTGTTGCCATTCTACATTTCCACTACCAAGAATGACAACAGACACCTGAAGAAGACCATAGAGTACAAAAGCCAAAATGTTATGAATATAACAACCAAGATGATTGTGTTGGGCTGAATAGCAGAATCTAAAAAATCCTTAAAAAATTACCACCGTTATTATTTTTATTATTTCAAAAATTGACAGACATTTTCTGCAAGGTAAAGTAAAAGGTATAAATAATCAGTTTGTAATAAGTTCAGTTTGATGAATCAATTTATTTGGAAACCTAAATATTAGAGCAATGTTGTTTGTCTTTAATCATTATACCCACAGGCAAAGTGGTAATGCCACTAGTACACAGGGATTTACAGGAAGTGAAGTAGAAAAAGAAAACTTGAATATAGAGGATTGAAAGAAAGGACAAGAGATAAACAGGATTCAAGAACACAGAAGATAGCAATTGATGTTGCATGAAAATCTTTGAAGATTGTAGTTATCAGGGAAGTAATCAAATGGAAGGGAGTTCAACAGAAGGAGAGTGTGAGAAAAGAAACTGGTAGAGTAGAAGCAACAGTTGCATTTAGCTATTTCAACAGAAAAAGTGCGGAACCTAGTTGTTAGTCTAGTGGCATGCTTAAATTTATCTAGTTGGAGTACCATGGAGAAAAAAGTTCACCAGAGCAGTGGCCATGAAAACATTTGTAGAAAAGACAGAGAGAAGTCACACCATCTTGGTGAGAAAGAGACTGAATTAAAGATTCATATCACAAGATACAATAATTGATATCTTTTCTTTCAATTTGGATAGCTTTATTCCATCAAACAGTTTTACAATATCAGATTTATAAAATTCTTTCCATGTTGACCTGAAAACGAAGACCAGCCAATTTCAACATCTTCTCTTCAAAATAGTTTTGCAGACTTCTAAACAAATGAATCAATTAGAGCATAGTCACAAGAATATGATGAATCATTTTTTCTTTGCTGTTGAATGCTTCTGATGTATTTTGTTCACTTGACTGATATAAGGATGTGTATCATTGTGATGAAGAATCACACCATTTTTTTATCCTCTAAAGATGGACATTTTTCCACTCAAATCTGTTTTCAAATGCCAAATTTGTTAACAGTATATTTTTGTTGTCATTGTTTAAAAGTGAGTAATGGATGATTCTTTGCTTATCCTACCAAACTTAAGCCATAGTTCTATCACACTGACTGAGCTACTGACAACGGCAATTAATATTGCAGTAAAGAATCACTTTAACTACAAGATATCTGAATGTTTTCTATTGTAGCTTTTTTCTTTATTTAATTTTTTTAAATCCCTTCACCCCAAGATAGGTGATAATGCTACTAAGACAAAAGGGATTACTGAAAAAGGAAGTGAGAAAAACTTTAGAAATAACCAAAAATCCAATCTTAAAAGGAAATAAAGGATGTTTTGTTTAAAAGATGAGGAAAAAGTTTGAACTATGTGATAGTCCAACTTATCTACTTCTATTGAAAAAAAGGGAAAAAATTAGTTAATAAAATTTAGGACTTTAGTCAGAGACATTAAAAATCTCACATTAACTAAGAGCTTGTGTGATTCATGTGCATGTATTTAATCAAATAATGAAGCAAAAGTACAAAAAGAAAATTAAAGCAGCATCCCGAAACCTATGTGAAGAGAATTTTTACATTTGGTAGAGATTTTGCCAAAAATGTATTTGAAAATATTTCATAAATGAGATTATAATTTGAAATGTTTGCTGGCCAGGATAACACAGTGAAATTTTCTAAAAGTGCCTGAAACCATTTCCAAACAATTCATGCAATGTTACTGTATACATTGTTCTGCTGGAATCTGGTATTCTTATCATAGAAAATTTTTGTTGGGAAAGAATACATTTAGCCTTCAGTGATGTTTATAGTAGATAGTATAATATAAAGTTCTTCTACATGAAAGTTTTGATCCAATGTTTCCATGCAGAATGTTGCACACTGTCTCCACCTGTGCATAGCCTGGTGCCATCAAGTCTCCAGCATAACAGTACACATGTACCCTACCATTTATCTTGGTCAGATAAAAACAAGACTTATTGTGTCAAGTAACCTTCTTTGAATGCTTATTGAAGATGTTTTCAGTGACAGACATTGATTATTACATGTATTGTGATTGGTCTATGGCTATACATTTTGATATCCAACAAAAATTAGTATTGTGATGCAGTTTTTTATTCACTTTGTTTAAAAGTATCTACAATACCACAATAGCCCTTTTGTTGGTTTGTACTTGTTTGAAAATTCCTTGTTCAAAAAACAACAATTTTGGCTGCTCAACATCTTTTGAGCAGCAGTTGGTGAAAATCTTACCTATTTATATGTTTGACCCTGACATGCACATTTTTATAAGACAGTAGCTATATATATATATATATATATATATATATATAATCATTATTAAAGAAAAACAAAAAAAAAAATTAATGGAACCAATGAACAACTTGCCAAAACCTAAAACTATTATCCAAGTCTCAAACAAAAATGACAAAAGAAAAAACACCTAAAAGCAAACCTACCTACTCAGTAAACTAAAATGTGAGAAGCCTAGATTGCTTAGACAGAGCCAAAAATACTTAATATTAAATCCTATAAAAGGATGGCCCTAGTTGCAACCCAAGTTTCACACTCATGTGATCATCAGATGACTTGAGCCCTACATATATACATATACATACACAAAGAAATTCTCTTACATTGCAAAATAACCAACTGTTTTTTACTTTATACTCTGTTTTCTTTTTGTATAGTTCCTCTTATTTTATTATGTAGGGTGTAAAAAAATGAATAAATTTCTCTTTGATTATTTAAAAAAAAAAGTCATTTACTTTTAGACACTAGTTTTCTTTGTTTTTCTCTAAGTCGCAAGTATCTTTATTGTAAACCACATCCCTTTGCTTATTAAACCAGGAGAAAAGTCATGTGATCATTTTCCCAAAAGAACTGTTCTTTCCCATTTTCTCTCCTTTCTTGTCTGCTTTTCTTTTTCTCATTCCCTTTATTCTTTTTCTTTCATATTCTTCTTATGTCTGTCTGTCTCTCTCTCTGTACCTACTACTGTTTTTCTTTCTCATATTTCCAGCACCTCTTGTGTTTATGAGCAAGAGAATATATGCATAATGGAATCCTGCTTAGAACAGGATAAATCCACATTAATTTTAAAAATAGCAACATTTGAGACAAAAGACTTGATTTTATTCTATTGTCATGAAAAGAGCTTTATAATCATCATTATCTTATTCTTAAAATGAAATGTCAAAGTATATTTCGAAGAAACCGACATAAGATGAAAAATAGATAAGACACTGTAAGTGTACATCATATGATGTCTTAAATTTTTTGTATTATTAAAATATGACAGACTTTATTCCATTCCTAAAATAAAAAGATGCACTATAAAATCTATGTTCCTCCTGTTAGTAATAATAGCAAAAAGGGAAGAAGAGACACTCTTGAATGGTAATAAGTGAAACAAAGCTGTAAGCAGTTTTAACTTATTGCCCTTGTACTCAATGAATCCAATTTTCAAATTATGGTCTTTGTTCCTTGATTTGACAGAATATGCTTGATTTTATTTAGCAGGAGACATGGGGCCACATTGACACAGACCAAAAAAATACCCAGGATTATTTTGGCAGCTTATTCCAGTAGTTTGTCTCAGAAACTTTGAATAACTGCCAGGGTAATTTCCACCTTGGCAAGATAAAAGATGTTCTGAATTTTGACCTTTACCATTAAGAAAAATATTTCAACTTTTGTATGTTTAAATCTTTCTCGTATACTTTAGTTTTAAAATCAAAAGAAATTCCTGCATGAGAGTAACACTTCTGAGTGGATATATTTTTTTCAAATTCTATAATCAAGAAGTATAAATATCAAAGGCTTTTGTTTGGTCTGAAAAGTTACTTCCTTCTATTAAAATTATGAAATTTTTTATGAAGTGATTTTTTGTTAATGAGATCCACCAGTTTAATATTGACAACTGGATTGTTAACCTTCTTCACTGAGCTGCTTTTTTTTCCTTATGTTGAATATAACAATAATAAAATTGATCCAGAGCCAGACTTTCATCTGCTGAAGTTCTAAGCTATATGAAATTCAAAGCCCTTCTCTAAAAAAGAATTTGGGTAAAAAAATTTTAAATAATTATACTTGATTATTATTTATTAATAATTGCAGAATTGAATTAGTTACAAAATGTTAAAATAATGATAAAATAAAAATATATTTTTAAAAACTGAGGCCTCAAAGGAGTGTGGCCCTAAACTACACGCTACAAGCTTATTTATCTTATAGATAAATCCAGCACTGATTTAACCTCAAGAAAAGAGAAGAAAATTGAAACTTGAAATATTTCTATATACACTATTTACATTGTTTGGACTGTTGTCCTCATCTTTATTGTCATATTCAAAATGTTTCAGCTGTTGTATGCTCTGGCTATCTTCAGGTGATATTTCTTGGAATTTCAAATTGAACCCTTTATTTAGTTCACAGGGGTAGATAAAAGCTTCAGTTTGAAATTCCAAGAAATATCACCTGAAGAAGATTGGTGCATACAATGGCCAAAACATTGCAAATAAGGCAATAAAGAGGAGGACAACAGTCCAGATAATGTAAATAGTTACACTATCTCATCTCAGAAATAAATAGTTGTTGAAAGATGTCCAGTTGCATTCCAGTACCTCTTGTAATAAGTAATATTATAGGAAATTCATCAAGCAGGAAAAAGCCTATTATTTCTGACTAATGTTAAAAATTTCACTATAGTTTAAAAGCCATATATTTTCAATATATGTGCTATAGTGTTGTGATATTAAAAATAAGCATATAAAAACTATTTCCTTTTACTTGTAATGGAAAACATTTGATGAAGTTTTGCATCTTTTAATAATTGTCAACATTTTCTATGTATATATTACAACTGTAAATTTAAATTAAAGATTTTTTAGACTATTTTCAAATTTTCTTTTCTAAAGAAAAGTTAACATTTTGTGCCTTTTCAAATTATTCTAAACTTTCTTGAAACAGAAGTGTAAATGCGTACAATTTGTGTCTGAAATATATCCAGCCATTTATTATAAAATAGCCTACCTAGGGCTATGCTTTAGTTCTCTTCAAACTTATCCCAGCATCCTTTTTGAATTTTCAAAAAAGTCTGCAAAATTCCTCACCACTGGGTGTTTCACTGCATTCTCTTCATTCCTGACTCCCCATCAACCTGAAATTACCTGCAGAAGCAGAATATGCACAAGAATATATTCAAAATCTCTCTCAAAATTGAAATAACAATGAACCTAGTAGCAAAGAAATTGAGAAATTGATTAGAAAATAAAAAATAATAAAGCCTCAATTAACATTGAGGCTGAACTTTTGTCAATAACTTACTCTGTCCTTTAATTCAAAAGTAAATTTCTCACTTTTATAAAGTCTAGAATCAGAAAAAAAAACTGAAATTTTCACATGTACTAAATTGGTTCCATTATATTAAAAGGAATGATGAATATTTTACTAACTAGCATCTCACCATTCAGGGAAAGTCAGCTTTTAACAACCCAAATTGTTTTTGTTCTGGTAAGGAGTGTGATAATGACATATGTCATCAAACAACCACACAAAATAGCATACTTATCAAGTAGAAAGTTGTATACCTGCTATGTTTGCTCTCTCAGAAACCTATGATCACATCAAGATTAACTTTTCTTATCCATTGGAAACCATTTTCCAGGCTGTGATTCCCTGGATTGCTTTGATCTGATAAAGGAACTTTATTTATTAACACAGTTATGTCTGGTGAAAAAAAAAAAAAAAAGAAAAACAACAAAAAAACAACACCAATCATTTCAAATTTTTGTCAAGAGTACAACAATGAGACTCCTGATCTGTTTAATGTTTTCCAAGACTATGCTGTTATACTCTGCTTCAAATTAGATCTATTTATAATACCCTCTGCATCAAAACCTGTCGGTCAAATGTGAATGCTAAGACAGCAAAAATAAAAAAGTTGCTATCTACACAGAGGCTTTAAGCATCACTTCCATCTTACAAAGAAATCTCTTCCAAAAAATATATAATTCAATTTAAAAGGAACCAATCTTGAACATTGAAGCTAAAGCTAAAGATATGAGAAAAAAATCTAAGTCATAATTCACTCTGTCTGTTTTTAAGAACACCACTCACAACACTCTAAGCAGTCACAGAACAGCAGGTAAACTACCAGTGACCTCAATCAACTGACCCAATACATGCATCAAATTAAGGCCTTACTGACTCTCCCAATCCTCCAAGTCACTTTCCTCAACATTCTGCCTTAATCCTTTATATCTGCAATACAAAGAATTTTGACTTAACAATCTTTGTCTTTTTTTACCTTACCAGCAGTACTTGTTTCATTTGTTCTCTCGTACTGTCCTATGCCCATTTATAACAATTTTCTGCATGTGTATAAGTGCAGATGTGAATAAATTAGTCTAACACATTGAAATATGCTCACATGCCAAATGAATCTGAAAATAAAGTTGTCTTTTTTTTTTTTTTAATTATTCTTATATGAATTATAAGCACTTATGTCATCAGCATAGCACCCTACATCATTGGTACACTGGCCACTTAAAGCCAGTGTACCAATGATGTAGGGTGCTATGCTGATGACATAAGTGCTTATAATCATATAAGAAATAATCTTTACAAAAATCAGTATTAAATATAAAATGTTTTAAGAAGCAGGATTTAAGATAAACCCTTCAAAAACAAAAATCATGACTTGGAATGGAAATAGTGATGGCACCAACACTAAATCTCTCATAAAAATTGGAAATGTGGAATTGATAAATTCTAAACATCTTGATGTCTGGATCAGTTATGATAAATTTAATATAGGAGATAAGAAAATTGAACATAGGATAGGTTGTGCTTAAGGTACCTTTGTCCAGCACCATATGACACTAGAAAATAAAAATATTGACCTGAAAATTAGTCATGTTCTTAAATAACATTGACAGATCTAAACAATGATGATTTCATGTAAAAAAAACAAAACAAAAAAAAAACTATCACCTACATACAATCTATTTCACAGTTTAAGGATTACAAATGGCTTCAAACAAATAATCCTTTAAATTATAAAGAAGATAAACCTTCATCAGATCTTATAGACTGATGCAACAAAATCTTAAAGATCTTTATTAAATAACAAAACCACATTACTTGAACACTTCAAAAATCAACAACAAAAATGGGTAGTACATGTTAGTAGAAGATAAAATAATGATACAATTAAGTTGTTAACTTTCTGCACTACTAAAGAAAAAGCTTTGTAATGAAAATCTCATCAGTTCTAGAAATAGCTGTAAGTTTAATTTCCTAAAAAATTGTTTGGTAAAAGGTTTTTATAAATTTCAACAAATGGTAACACTATCTATTCAATCGATGACTGCTAAATGTTTCCTGCATGGAAAAGGGGAATTTCAATTGTAATAGTACTTTTAATCTTGTTCATAGAATTTGAATGACAGTTTTGCCTTTGGAAAAATAAGTTACATGGAGATGAATCTAGATTGTAAGGAAACTGAAAAATTTGGTTGATACACCCTACACAAGATGAAAAGAATTTTACTCATTTGATTGTTGTAAATGTGTGGGTCACACAGTAGGTAAGCTCACTCAGTGGCATCTCATTATTAGCTGAATAACTCCATAAAAAAAAGACCCTGTTCACACACATACAGTAAGGTCTGCACTGATTGTTTGCCAAGTTACATCAAAATCATGCATCTGGTTCTTGGGATATTCAAAATAGTTCAACATGTTCCAGACAGATTTTGTACATGTATAAACACACACATGCACTCATTTTTATGTTGTAAATATTTTTTTTAGCAATGTACAAGGCCCAAGAGCCCCTCAATGTAATGAGTTACAGAAAAAGAGACACAGTTTATGGGGATATGTGGGAAGGTAATGGTTAACCTTTGTACTTAAAAAAAATATTACATCAAAGCATGAACAATCAGTAATTTTTTTTAATCATGCAAAAACAATTTATTGTTTTTTGTTTTTTTTTCACTCTGAATTGATTTAAGCAAAGAAATTTAAATCAAATCCACTGTGGATATTTTTAATTTATTTTGTTTTAATGTCTTAAGAGAAGTTTTCCTACTTTTATTGTAGAAATATAATAAATGTTCTAAAATTGACTTTTCTTAAAGTGAAAGATTTTTTTGTTCATATGACAAAAATAATTTATTTGATTTACTTTTTGTGATTTTAATTCTTTGATTGACTCATTGCCCAATGTTTGGTTTCCTTAGCCTAGGGAATTATTGTGAAGAGAAAATACATCATTGTAGGATATACAATATGAAACCTTTACTCAGACATTTTCTATGCTTTTAATATCATCTATAGGTGAATTTTTAGGTATTCTAATTTAAAAATTAAGTTCATTCACTCAAATTGAGCAATTTTATCCTTGTTACAAAATCAATTGGCAACACTTTTATAATGAAGCAACCAATAAATTGTGCAGTAATGTTTATTTTCAGCAACTTAGGAAAATTAGTTTAATTTTAACAATTATGAGCCTTAAAAATAAAAACAAGAAGTGAGCAGCTGTGGGGTTGATGGATAATTGAAAGAAAAGCTGTATAATTGAATAATCATTAATATTTCTTACTGACTTGCTAAAAATTATACATGCAAATATTTTTATTTGACTTTTACTAAATATGGCCATTTACTTTTAATTTAACTAAAGATAGCAGACCATCACAAGATCCCACTAAACTTTAGTGTGATCTTTAGTGACTAACGTTGTATACTGTAATAAAAGGATTAAGCAAAATATAAGAGATTTGTTTAATCTCTACAAGTTGAGTCTGTTTTGTAATAGTTTGAGTTGAGGCTGCTCTTGACTCATATTCTTGATTGAATTAACTACTGCTTGATTAATGCAGTTTACTTCTAATTTAGTGTTTAATATAGCATAACTGAAATTATTGATTTCAGCTTTATTTATATTTTATCTGACTCAACTCTGAGTGCAATGAAATAAAAGAAAATTGAAGGACATGACATGGGATTCAAATCCCTGTTTAATGAAACGGCTGTGATATGGCTACACATAACCTGAACAAAATAATAGAAGCAGTCAATCAGTTTTATTGTTGATTAGCTGCTTCTGATTGGCTGGGTTGTATTTTACTGATCATCTTAGCTTCATTTTGGGATAAGCTATTTTTCAGTTTGTTTCAAATGTTTTTATAAAATGAAAGAGTTATTGTAAAATAAATAAATATCAATAGAATATCAAATAAAAAAAATATTACAAGTGTTCATATAACTTGAAGAGTTAGCTTTGTTTTAGTTTTGTTAGTCTTTTTACATCTCATTCACTCTCTGTACAGCCATTCATTTGCACAAATGTGTTAGGTAGGTTACTTTCTATTTCCCTCTGCTCATCTTACCTTCAATATATCCTATAAGTGTTAAATTCACCAAACCCCCTTTCCTTATTATTTGTTCCAAAATTTTGAACAACTTTTTCCATTTTCCTTAAAACTTCCACATTGCTCACATGATCTATCCATCATATTTTCAGCATCCTTCTGTAGAAAAAATATCTGTTGTCTGAAATTTCCTCTTTATCCGTGAGAAAATTTCCAGCAATCACTGGAAAATTAATATTGCATAGTAGTACAGCACTTTTTTAATTATTTCTAATGAAATGAAATTTTTCTGTTTCTTTATACTTTGTTTAGCCTTTAGAAGGTATACTCAAAAGTACTATTAGTTACTAAGCTACAGTTTTGTCATCTGTTATAACACTTCCCACTAATTTAAATTGTTGTACTTGATTGATTTTTGACATCTCCAATTTGTAGCTCACTTCTTAGTCTGTTCCTCTTACTGACAATCATGCATTCCATTTTACAATTGCTGTTTACTCCTTTCTTACTTTTTCTTTACTAACTTGTCTAGGAGTATGTAATTTTCTTTCTGACATCAACATGGTGTCATCTGCATATCTTATGTTGTTAAGAGTGTGCCCACCAATGATACATCCCAGCAGAGGTTCTAGTTCATTTCAGATTGGCTTGCTATATAAACTAAATAAATTTGGTGAGAAGATACATCATTGTCGTATGCTCCTTTCTATTTTTGTGCATTTGCTTAATTCATTTTCTATATGTATGTAGATGGTTTGCTTCTAGTAGTGCTAAAAAAAAAACTAGGAGAGGCAGTGATATGTCAATCATCAATCAATTCAGGAGGGATTATCGTCTGTATTTTTAAAATTAGTATCCTGGTGTTTAACTGATTCAAATATAAAATGGTACTAGGGGTAATAATGCAAATTTTGTCAGCTATTATCTGACAGATAACTTAATGCCAATTTTATTGTAAAAGCATTGGCTTGCATAATAAAATCTGAGATTGTGCTGTCTGAATATCCAAGGTAATGGTGATAATGGCATCATCTTTCAAACAACATTTATTCTTGAATGATTCCAGGCTCAAACACATAAAAAGATTATAATACATCATCTTCTGTAAACTCTTTTGGCACACAGCATTATAGACCCCCACCACCAATTTGCTGCTGTTTTCATTCTTAATCTCTTCAAAACTTTTTCTATTACTTTAAGCATATTGCTTTCAGTTTATGAGAGATCAATATGTGTGGCATTGTCAAATTCCTACCTTGGGAAGGAAGGGCTTGGCAAGAATGCTGTTGCTGAGGCAGCAAACACAAAGATATTGGCAATATTAAAAACAACATGGCATTACTGGAGTATTTTTCACTGTTTGTGTTTTGGTTATTGCTCTTCATATTTGCACTACTGATCAGTTGAGCATCTAAAAACAAACGCTGATCTTTTAGTCATTCTTCCAGATTTAATTACAACTGCTGATTATTTATTTGAATAGTTTGAATCTTCATTTTAGCATTTTCCTTTCCTTTCTTATTTGCTACTGCATTTGTTCATTTATAATTTTCATTTCTTTATCATTATCATTTATGATGTTTTATTCCATAAGTTTTCTCTTATTATTGCTGTTCATACATTTATATACGAACACTCTGTGAAAAAAATACATCTTTGATTTGCCAGACTTGTTTAAAACTAAGTTAAATTATTGTTAATTTTTTTTTTAT
The DNA here is from genome assembly GCA_037127315.1 of Ascarosepion bandense. Classification (NCBI taxonomy): domain Eukaryota; kingdom Metazoa; phylum Mollusca; class Cephalopoda; order Sepiida; family Sepiidae; genus Ascarosepion; species Ascarosepion bandense. The sequence continues at coordinate 66,103 of JBBBDQ010000646.1, read as the reverse complement.
TGACTGGAGTGGCTAGTCAGGAATTTTTAATCTGATAGTCTTTTATTGTTTGTGTTTTCACGGACAGATTCTATTTTATTTGTTATTTGGTTAGGGGCTGATGTAATTGGTGTAATCTACGGGCCTGGGCAATTGAGGGTCTTCATGAGGAAAATGTATTTTTCAATTAGATTTGAGCTTGCATACACTCTGTATTGGGGAAATCTCCCTCAAGCCAGATGTGCTTTAAATGAGTAAACTATGAAAAATTTTACAGCAAACCAAGATTAAATCACTCTTAAAAAAATATGCATCTAAAATCTACTATAGGATTTATTCTTCTAATGTCTCTTTTTTCTTTTCCTCAGTAGAAGTAGATAGGTTCACACTCCACTCAGGTCTTTTGAACAAGAGTAGAGGTTTATCCGTTGTTTCCTGTTTCTAAAGTCTTTCATTTCCAGTAGCCCTTAATGGCATTATTGCCTTGCTTAGAGGGAATTAAGAATTCGTTGATATGGTTAAACCAAAACCATTTTCATAGTTCCCATATTATTATATTTGATCCAACATTCTAAACTTCATAACCTGTTGGTTTAGGTAGATGGATCACATTAGCCTTAAAGGTAATTCATCTGGTGCAAGGAGAACTTTGATTTTAAATTTCTGCTAGCTTACAACCATTTTACTTTAGATCTTGTCAGTACAGCCAAGAAACTGTCCATATGGTCTGGGCAGTACATGGTCTCCTTATATCATAGCTCATATCTGCACCCTGGTGAATTCACCGGGTATCACCCCACTAGTGAAAGCAGAAAAGGACTGAATTTTGACCAAACTAGGTCTAACTTTATCTTGCAAGACAAACAGATGCCTACTTTGAACCAACTTATTGTATTTACTTATAATTTAAGCTACATTCTCATCTAGTTTTCTACAGAGATGACATTTGATATTTTTTGGCTTTTGTTTTGCTTCACATAACTGATTCTGATTCCTTTGTTGTAGACTGTAATGATAATTTCATTTTCTAAGTATTGTTTGTTTGTTTCTTTTTTATTTTTCCTTTCCTCTCACCACTATCATAATATTGTTTTCACTCCGCCTATTATAGTAACTGTTTCTCTGTTAGTGGCAAATTTCAACTGGCATGACAATCATTCTGGGTGGCCATAAGACAATAAAAGTTTCTCCTTTTAGATCTTTTTTTTTTCTTTGCTTACTTTAGAAACACATAGAAGGTAATGGTCTAAGATTAATTGATTACTCTCAGCAGGTAATTAAATTCTGCTCTTTTCTGTAGAATATTTATAAATTTACACTAAATTACTTGGCTGCTAAGCATCTTTAAAATAGGCTCTTTTTGATGATGTCCATTTCCAAGTGTAAACTATAAAAACTTGGACGTTGTTTAGAATGCAAACAAAACAAATGGGATGAAAAGGAAGAACTTAGTGTGATCAATAAAGAAAATCTATTTGACTTAAAAAAATCAACTGGATACAAAAGAACACAAAGAAACAAACTCCAAAAATGCATCAACAAATCCATTTTTATATATTAGGGAGACTATGGAAGTGATGTTTCTTATCTATTTCCAGGAAAATTGTAACAGATATAGGGAGCACAATAGCACTATTGAATAAAGCAAGTCTTAGCTGAATTTTTCTACATCATCATCACCGCTAGCTACATGATTTCACCAACAAGAAATATGGTTATTTGAAGCAATAGATATCATACCATTTTTACCATTGGTAAGATGCATTACCCACTGACTAATTTTGTTCCAATCTGCCATTTGGTTACTGTAAGAGTTCAGTAAACATCAATGAATATTAAGACATACAAAATGTTCTAACAGTAGACAGAAAATGTAACACTGAAATCCTAAGTTGCATTGGAATAGTAAAAGATGTCTTCCAAAAGTTAAGCAAAGTATTAAGAAACAGAAAAATTTCATTAAAAAATATTAGAACATAGTACTGAACTGTTATGATGTAATATCAGTTCTGCTATATGGAGGTGAATACTGGACAACCTCTTCACAAATGAAGAAGGGACTTAAAGCAACAGAAATGTGGTTCTACACAAAGATGCTGAGAATACCATGGACTGAACATATGAGTAATGACAAAGTTTAAAAGAAAATGGAAACAACATGAATGCAAGGGATGGTGGAAAATAATGCTTTACCTACCAAGCGAGTTTGAATAAATAGATGACAGAACAAAGTTTATCAGAGACAGCAAAAATACAAAACTTATTAAGAGCTACAAAGAACAGGAAATTGCAGAGAGCCATGATCGCCAATATCCTGAAGAGACTCAACTCATAGAATTTGTTTGGTAAATATCACATTTTATTATAGCAAATTCAGTGCCGGATAATTTTTGTTTTTTATAATTAAATGCAAAATAATCCTGTATCTGTTAAGAGCACTAGCTCATATATCTGACTAATATGGGTGTCTTGACATATTATAATTTTTATATGGTTTTAACCATTTAATTGTTTTTTTTTCTTACATTTCTATCTTTATTTTCACTTGCAGCAGTTTTTATTGCTTTCTAGAGAACACCTTTGCTTGAATATTTTTTCTGTACTCATATACATTTCCTTTAATGATAAATCACAAGTTTTCTGAAGAGACTGGGAGCTATTATCATTAATTTTCTGCCTTTGAAATCTTTTTTGGCAAGGTGGGCAAACTTTGCAGAATATGAAGGAGCATTACCTAACACAAAATTACTCTTTAGCTTAAAGCTTTTTCATTATGATATGTACTGTTCAAAAACATATTTTGTCTAAGAACATATATTACTTCTTCACATTTATCTTGAATAGTCTACACATTTGATAGAACCTATAATCTAACTGCCTACAACTCTAGCCCAAAATATTACTCCACCTACTCCTTGTATTCTAAGTTATGCTGTGTTGACTGTTTCACTGAAGAACCCAACCTCTATCCTAGTTGTCAATGGTTATCCAATGTAGCTATACCATTCAGTACTAAAAATTAGTATTGAGAAATCAGTTTTCACTTACTTCTTCATCCAATTTACACATATCTCTGTATTACTTATTTAGAAGTAGTAGTTGGTTGCTTTCATGTCTTCAGACAATGTTCTTAATATTCTGGCTATGACAATAAACCACATCCGGCAACATGACCAGGAGGTTTTGAGGAGCATGAAACCACCTCTTAATTGCTGTTGTTCCCAGATCCACCCCAAGTAGAACTTGTTAGGGTCTCAGCTATAAGCAAATAGTTAATCCCCTAACTGATGTCAAAACTCTATGAAAGTATAAAAACATATTTTTATAGTAAAAATGCCAGTAATACATTTTCATACTTAAAAAATACATTTTTAGAAAAGAAATTACTAATGCTCCCAAGAAAATTAAATTTTGACATTAAATGACACATAAGATGTTGATATGCCACTAAAAAAATCAATAATATTCTACATCTTTTCTCTGTCTACACATGCAACACAAGCTTCTTAAAAGATTTTGTTGCTTTTAATAATTTTTTTCAATAATTTAACAATATTTTTGTTTCACTTTTGAGGTCATGTCTCTTTTATGACACACCATGCCAATCTTTATATATCTGAAATTAAAACATTAATTCTCATTCAGTATACTTTATATATATTTATTTTCAATATGATGAACAATCATAGCTGCATAATAAAATCTTACACCACTACCTATTGTAAATATTTTTAATAAAATATATATAATGAAATTTACATGATATATTTATCATATCAACATAAGAATACCCTGAACATTTTAACATTAGCTGATAATGACATTTTAATTTAAAATTTTTTGCATAATAGATCCTGAGGAAGTGTGTGTATATATATATATATATATAAGTTGAATGACTTTCACAAATGATGTGGGGCTATACTTTTGACAATAAGGTGTCCAGTGTTGGTCTTCTTGCAAAATACAACATTGGTAGAATTGAGACTTTCTGATGCAATCACAATTTTGCTGGTCATGTTGCAAGGATGAGTGACAAGATACCTAAAGTCTTCATATATAGCCAGCTTGACAGTGGACAAAGAACTTATTAGACAGCCATTGCTCAGGTAAAAAATAATCTCCCAGCAATCAATGTGCTTCATACTAATTTCAAGCCAGTTGCCTGGATAGAAATAACTAGAGATATTTGTGCCAGAGTGGTATCAGAAATTTTGTAATCAGTTGTATTGACCAGCTAAGGGATGAAAGACAATGACAAAAAGCATCAACAAATATTCCTGTTGCTTTGTCACAAGATCCTTGCTGTTGCACAATTTGTGAACTTGTATGAAGGTCACTATCAGGACTAAAGTGTCACATATGACATAAACATAAAAACTGAACAAGGTTGATGGATCTTCATACATTGAAATTGACAAGAAAATCCATCATATATATATATATATATATATATACATACATACACACACACACACACACACACATATATATATATACACTCCACAGAGCTTCTAAATAAATCTCTGGGCAGCAAGTATTAGAGTCACGGACTTTATTATTATTTTCTCTGACCCTTGTTTATTAGTATAACTGATATTGATATTTACTAAATTTACATTCCCCCTGCATTGTCAGATGTGAAACAGGAAAATTCCAGTTCCTATTTTTTACTTCAGTTTGGGCAATGATTATTGGTGCAAGCAAAAAGAGCACAGCTATCTCATCCATGGAGGATGTCTAAATATTGCCAATAATTACTGTAAGAATGCATCTGTATTTGTATCTTATTAAAAAGAAGGAAAAAATATTAATTCAAAAGAATAAAGAGAATGCACTACTAACCCTCCTCTTTTAGCTGATAATCTTTTGAATTCTCTTTGTTCTCTTGTCTGCTGTAAATGTAGATTGTCACCAAATCAGGTTGATTGACCACTACTAGTACATGAAGTCATACAGAATTGCTATGCCTGGTAAGATTGAGGTTTTTGATAACTTACAAATTGAATGATTAGAAAACCAAAAGATGCTTACTCTTCTTTCTGTTATGTCAATGCACTCATTTTTTAAATTGGTATTTTTAAATTCTTATTTCTGTATTTTCCCTTGGTATTTGAAGAAAAGTTATGGAATCTTCAAGTTTTCTTTTCGATTTTTCTCTGTTTTCTTGTTTATTAACCAGAAAATTAATGTTTTTGAATGATTGACTCATTCATTCACTTTTTTATGGCTTCTCAACCTATTGCAGGTTATTTTAAGCCAAAAAATATTTTTAGATTGTAAGAATTTTTTTAAGATAATGATTTTGTGATGCAAGCTTTATTAATTAACCCATACCTGGAGGGAGGAGTTAGATTCATTACTTTCAAAAGGTGTTTGTAAATATAGGGAACCCAAATGGAAGTGAAACTCAGCTCTCTGATTAAACATTCTGGGCCATTATCCATTACACCACCTGCACACCCAAGCTTACAGCATCTGGTGTTCCCAAGTAGTCAACTATCTAGGTCCTGACTAAGCTTAACATTGCTTAACTTCAGTGATCATACTGGAACCAGTGCTTCAACATAATGTGACTGTGAGATGGTTTTCTGAAATTCATTAATGTATTTTCATTATTTCATATTTCTTTTTATTTCTGACTTTTCAACACAAAATTTTTTCAGTTTTTTCTAATTGCTTATTGTGAACCCTGACCTTCAGAAGTCGTTTAGCAAATTTTTTTACTTAACTAGAACCTCACCATCACAGTGTTAAACCCAATTAAAAATTGTCGCAAAGAGTTTGAATGAAATAAGATACTCCTTAGGAATGCTGCAAAAGATATTTTCCAAATCCACTCCAATTTGGCTCTGGCACTTTCAGTTACTTGGGCACGTTAGATACTTTTTTTTTTTTTAATCATTTCACCCCGAGCAAGGCAGAAATACCACTGATGTGTGGGGGGCTACATAACTGTAAAAAGATTAATTAGAAAAAAGTGAGGAGTACAAACTAGTTAGAAAGGAGCAATAGAAAGCTGAGAAAGCAGGTGCGATGACAGATACATAGGTGGAGAGAAAGGGAAGGTTATACGGGGGTGGGGAGAGAGCTAGAGTCCAGTGGTTAGTAGATGAGTATTGACTTTGCATTTAAATTTCTGAAGGTTGTAGCCGTCAGGAAAGTAAGAATATGGGAGCGAGTTCCACAGGTGGGAAGTGCGAGAGAAGAAGCTGCAGGAGTAGAATTGTCGTCTGCATTTGGCTAACCTGACTGTGAATGGGTGGGACCCAGTTGCCAGTCTGGTTGCATGAGTAAACACCTGTTGAGGAGGCAACAGTGACTTAAGTTCATCCGAGCAGAAGTCATGAAAGTATTTATAGAACAAAGGGAGGCCACATTTTGACGGTGGGGAAGTGGCTGCAGTCGAGCCGCCAGATCAGTACCTATCACATTACAGACTCTCCTTTGGAGCCTGTCTCCTCAGTGTTCTTACTGAGGAGAACGGCAGGGGCGCCTGACCATAAATGGCAGCAGTACTCCATGCACGGATGGATGGTTGACTTGTATATATGCAGGATGGATTCAGGTGGAAAAAACATCCTGGATCCACATAGTGACCCAACCTTCTTAGCAGTAGATTTTGCTATGGATTGAATATAGTGGTTCCATTTGAGGTCTGAGGAGAGGGTAAAGCCGAGGAGGCATAGTGTATTGCTCTCAGGGAGAATCACTTGGTCCATGCTTATGGGAGGCAGGAGAGGTTGCCTGTGATGGTTGACAGACAACAGCTTGGTCTTAGATGAATTGAAGTTGACAAGCCACTTCTTGCCCCAGTTCACCACAGAGTATAGATCCCGTTCAAGGTCAGCAGCGAGATTATGTCTGTCCACCACGACAGGTTTCTTACTGGTGCGAGAGTATATTGTAGTGTCATCTGCGTAGATACCTACTTGGGACTTGATCTAATCTGGGAGGTCGTTGATGAAAATCAGGAAGAGCGTCAGGCCCAGGATAGAGCCTTGTGGGACACCAGCATTCGTGCTGTAGGATGAAGAGGCATGCCCATTCAAAACGACCTTCATTTTGCGGTTATTTACAAAAGATTGGATTAGGTCAAGCAGGCAACCGGTAATACCATAACCCCGTAGCTTGCATAGGAGGCCAGAGTGCCAAACCCTGTCGAAAGCCTTGGAAATGTCCAGAGCAACCGCACGAGCCTCATCAGACTCATCAAGGGCCTGTAGCATGTACTCCGTTACAGTTGTTAGCAAGTCAGCCATGGACCTGGCAAAGTGGAAGCCATATTGCCTGTCAGAGAAGAGTTTGTGGGCAGTGAGATGATGAACTATTTCAGCATTGATTATGGCCTCGAATACTTTTCCGAATATCGGTAGAAGACTGATAGGGCAATAGTTGGATGGGTCCGAGGGTTCACCACAATTCTTACTTATGGGAAAGTCACTGGTTCAGGTGCTCATTCCACCACTTTTATTTGTGGTAACTAGTATGGAATGACAGTGACAAGACTTACTTATCAAGATGTCTGAAAAAACAGACAGTGAATGGAGAGGTGAATTCATTCATTTTCCAAGAGAATCAGTGTGAATTGGACCTAAACAATTTCAAGTGAATTAGATTTTCATTGTTCCATGCCCACCACCACCACACACAATTTTGCTATTTATATATACTATATCTATGTCTGTTTTTATTGTAACGAATTCAAGATAGTCTTTGTAAATTATCAATATCTTTATCATTATTACTATTATTTTTATCAATTCTTACATGACTTTGTGTTTTCTTCTCTTCATTTTCCCTCTCTTTCATGTAGATAACAATTTGAAAGTGTTCAAGCAAACAATTATTTTGTTGTTGCCAAACATCCATTTTTGTTTTATAATTTACTTTTCTAAGTATATATTTTTATAATTTTCTTCTTTTTTTTCTTTTTTTTTTTTTTTGCTTTATCTGTGTAGATTACTTTTGTTATTTTCTGTTTCTTTAGCTTTTTTGTAATTGTTGTTGTATTCATGCCTGAGATGCATTATGGGAAAAATATGGTAAAGATGGTTAAAGAATTGGGTAAGACTGTGAAAATTGAGTTTTTAGTTTATCAAGCAGAGAGTAAAGGTTATTTTTCTCTGAACATATGTGGGTGGACAAAATACTAATGTGTTTGTATGCCAGTATAAATCAGTATGTGCAATTATTTTCATCTGTACCAAAATATTGTCCATGAAGGTGTATATTTATGAACTAGATTTGACAGATTTTCATGCAAGGCAAAACATTTATATATTTTTCACAAGGTTAGGATAGTATGATTCTGAAAAAAAAAAAAGGATCAAAGTTATGTAAAAATGTTTATCTGATCCTAATCTATAAAAAATATTCTCTGGGTTTTCTGAGGTTAAGTTTTGTTTTGAATACAGTAGTGTGATTGCTAATCTTCTGAATGTTTCTTAAAACTCAAAGATGATATCTTGTCATTATTTTATAAATTATTCAGACTACTGTCCTTATCTTTGTTAATTTGATGATAACATATTAATTAGCCAGTGCACTCTTCAGCTTTGCTGATATTTTTTTAAGCTCTCAAATGAAGTATAGTCATTATTCTATGAACTGTTTGGATGATTGTTGGTTCCAATACTGAATATGAATATGTATTGTTCTAAAAATTAACAATTTTGGCACAAGGCTGAAGAAAGTAGGGAGAGGCTGGTCAACACCATCCTAGACATTGCTATTCATTTTCATGAGCCAGTCATCCATTAAAATTAGCTCATTCACAAGAACTCATCCATCATCGTTTTCTGCAGCATATGTCACAATACCACATATTCATGGGGAACCTACAAAAACACACATGAGATAAAAGTTTTGTAATGTCTGAATGTCCTTTCTTTTTTCTTTTTTCTTCAAAAAATATACATAAAAATTAAATACATTAAATGAACCCTAAAAACAAAACTAAAATATAACAAAACATCAAACTAAAATACTATGTTAGTAGGACCTACCCAGCTCACAAAAATAAGAATGGCTACTGTATTGGCAGAATCAAGAAGTTTCACTCACTAAAGGCTGGGGAGAGACAAAATAAATTAAAGAGGTGGAGAAATATCAAAAGGCTGATCCAGTCAAGATAAAAAGAGGGCAAAAACAAACTGGGTAGAAAAGAAATCTTGACATAGAACATAACAAAAGAGAATCTTACTACTTATTTCAGTTTGAGATACAAATATGCCACAAGGGCTAAATGGTGGAGGGTTGTTTGGTCATATCTAGTCAAACTAAACCTAGCTAGTCTCTTCTGCTGACCCATTCATTCTGACAATAAATCTTGGATAGGAATGACAGCAAAACACTTTCCTCTTCTCAATTTATAGTCAGAAGCATACAAATACATGCCGGGATTTCTTCCTAGAAAATAAAATAGGTTAGTTCTTGAGTTTCATATGACTCAGTCCCAGTCTCTCTTGTCTTGAAGTCAGAATGCTATGTTCATTTATCTGAATTTTCTCTTGCATGTCAACTTTAATTCTTAGTGTGAACTTTATGCCATATTACTGTTGCCTTCATATGCTGTTTGTTTGCTTTATATTATTATTTTTTTGCCATTCTTTTCTTCTTCTTGTTATTGTTTGTTGCAAACTTTGTCAATTCTGTTTGTGAAGAAGTTCTGTCATTTATTTACATTTAAGCATGACCACTCACTTTACAGTGATCATTTTGTCGTTTTGAGTATTTCCATTTTCAAATGTTTTATCTGACCTTTCTTTGTTGTATATCACATCCAATAATGCTTTTTCTTTTTATATTTTTTATATTTCTCATATTTATTTAAGAGAGTATAAAAAAGAAATTTTACATTCTCATAATTTAACATAAATGTTTAAAAAACATTGACCAAATGTGATAAAAAGTAATAAGATGATGATATTAGTAAACAAGAAATTTATGAAATACTGATGAAGGTACAAATCTAACTACTAGTTTCCCCATCAATCTGAAAATAATGTTTTTTGAAACATTTTATAAGCCAATATAATGTAAAATAAAGAGGCAGTCAGAATTAATTTCTATGGATAATATTTTTTACTATTCCTAGGTCCCAAAAATATAATCAAATTTTTACAATGATTCATAGTTCTACATTAATTGTTCAAAATTAGAACTTTAATTTTTAAAGGGAACATAGGGTTTTTCAGGATGTTTTGAGTGCCTTGAAAAAAGTGTGTAACAGAAATGTGAGACATGAAGCAGTCAAATATACTTCCTTTATCATCTGAACCAAGACTGCAGCATACTTCCACATCAAACATAATAGACAATGAATCTCAGCTTTCAACATTAAAACAAGCAGGATATTTCAGGCATCTGAGAACAGTCAAAAGTTGTAATTATTTTATATTGGTTTGGATATGAAATGGCCAACTACTTCTGGGCACACCCATTGGCTAAGGTGACTAGCCAAACCCTATAACAGATGCCTGTTCAATCCATGGAGAACACTAAGAACTTTTTCCTAGTTGTGTGTCTCTGTGTGTGCTTAGATGTGAGAGTGAAATGAAAAGCTTGCAATAATTAACAGCTTTTATTTGTGGTTGAAAGTAAGAGTGGAAAAAGTGATATTTTGCAGGAATAGAGTTGGGTTTTCCAGTTAAAGTTCTTCTGTTGGGTTTCATTGAGGTTTCTCTGCTTGTTTCCATGAGGAACAAGAAATCTTGGGTCAAGCTGCTATGACAGGCCAAGTGTCTTCTGTAGCAAGGGTTGTGAGTAGCCCTTTGACCTGGAGTTTGAAGGTAGTAGCCACTGAAAAGGAAAGTAGAAAAAAAGAACTGCCAAAAAGAGCTTGGTTAGAATTTTTAAGAATTTAGGACTTCCATTTCTGCAGATTACTTTTCTTGCTGCTGCTGCTGAATTAAGCAAAATAAGGAGGCTCCCACATGTCATAATAGCTAACAAGTAAAATTGTTATTCTCAAAGAGCATATAATCTGGCTTGGTCAATATCTTGAACAGGATAATACACTCAAATCTTTGGTCACAATGACTTCTGACTTTGTGTTAGTATGGATAGCAAGCCTGTATTAATGTAGATTTTTTTTTTAAAGCAAAGTTGTGTAAAGTTCATTCTTTTTTTTTTTTAAGCTGAGATTTATAGAATAATATTCATGGAGAAAATAATTGCATTTTCCCTGTGTTACACAAGAGTTAACTTGCAACAGAATAAAGAGATAAAGCTAGTGATGTTGTCTATTCATTTTGATGTGTTATTTATTGATAAAATAATATTTCTGGAGTCTGTATAAAAAAAATAACTGTAAATCTTAGGCCTATTTTGAAGCCTGCATGAATCTCAAAATGTCTTCTTTTAGCTTTTACAATTTTTAGTCACTCTCTACATTCTGTGTATCTTGACAAAATAAGATAAAACAGATTTTTTTAATTTGTTTCATCTGTCTATGAATATCTCTCATAGTGAAACCAATAAACTGCTACACAGATGATGTGAAATTAAATAACTATTAAGATTATGTCAGGTTTTTTTCTAATTTCCTTTATAACTGAGACAATTACCTATGCAACCCATACTTGACATATCTGCACTTATTTAACTGGCCTGCATCTGTCAATAGTGACAATGAACATAACAAACATTTGGCTTCAGTAGATAAGCTAATATGTCCTGATATTTATTCTAACATTCAAAGAAAAACAATTGTGGCTTCTGAATGACAAGGTTTAAGATAAAAGGCAGTAAAAGAGAGTGAAGGGAGACTTAAATTTGTGCCTTATCCAAAGAAAATACTAAAATACAGTGTAAATCAGAATCAAATCTCTTAACTGATTTAAATTTTAATGAATGTTAAATTTTAGCAGGTTCTGTTTTAGACATTTTTTATTTAGTTTGATTGAAATCTCTTAACCAGGCCCGTTTTCTGATATCTTTTGACAGGTTTTCATTAATCTGGTAAATTTTCTATGGGTTGGCCACTCACTGAGTTTTCCAGTGTTTGAGTCCAAATAATATTAGAAGGATAAGTTTTATTTTGTAATTATGAATTTCGTTTGATTACATTTCTTTTTTTGAAGAAAGTTAAATTCTTTGTTTCATGTTGGGAACAGATTTTAGTTTTGATGTTTTAGTATATATTTATTTAGTGTATGGATATATTTTATGGAAATGCTCACTGGTTTAAGAATTTTTACTGGGATGATAGATCAGACTTTGGGATGGACTTGTAACATAGATTACATAGAAGTAGTTTTCTAATATACAACCAAGAGGAGGAAATGATATGATATAAAATAATTTAAGATAAATACACTATTTTCTCGTTGTAAGATGTATTTTTTTACAAGGTCATTTTATGGTCTTTTACATACTACACTTATTCTGACCCTTTAGCTCTTCAAACGATTTAAATCAAACATTTTTGTGATCAGCTGTCTATTCATAATACTAATAGGATGTAATATTTAAATGCATTTTAAACAGCTTTCTATGGATGTATGTTTATATGTCAGTCAGTTAAGTGCCATAATTGATACACTCTTGGGTGATCATGTCTCTTTCGAGACATGACTGACTGGGCAGGAGATATTCCCACAGTAGGTTGCTATTACTTTCTGCAGTATACTGGTTGCCATCCAAGGCTATAGAATGCAATCTATTTTGTTATTTAACCCATAGCCGGGGGGAAGATATGGATTCATACTTTTCCCCAAGGGTATTTGTGCATAAGTGAATGTTAGGATAAGGAACAAATAAAAAACATTTATAAAACTAATATTATTTGCTTTTATTAAAGCTTCACTAGAGAATGATATACAGAGAAAAAAAGTATATAATGAATCTAGTTTGTCTATACAGGATTCTTATGAAAGAACAACCACAATTGGTATTATGTAAAAACTTCCCTAAAGCAATATGTGGACAAACTCCAAACATAAATAAAAACGCCAATTAAACATGCACATAAACAAATGTACATAATCATTTGGATACTGCATAGACAAACAAGAATCATGATACACTTGCAAAAAATTTGCACACAAACACTGCTTGACAATTTAAAACAAAGCACACAAAAATTAAAAATATCAATTTTTTCTCTTTCTTTCATTTCCCCATATCTCTTTTTGATGAAATATGACAAAAATATTTTATTACTTTGAGAAAATGGTAAAATATTTTATAGATTATCATTTTTATCTGATTGGACAAATGAAGCATGTGGCAATATCCACAGCAACCATCATCCCAAAGTTACCTTCAAGGTAATATTTTAGTTCAATTCCATAGAAACCTCTCAGCACATATAATTTCTTGAAATAAATTAACTTCCTTAATTAGTTTTTTCCCCACATTTAATTTCAATAATCATTAAATTCAATCAAACATCCTACATGTTTTTCTCTGGTTTTATACCATAAAACCAAATTTTTCTACATTTAATTTTGTTCATTGACTGCTGCCAAGTTTCCTTTGGGATCTAACAGCCAATGGCAATCTTTTTATATATAAAATTTAAAAAATGAATATCAGTAACTATACTTTTATACATATCTATTTACAATACAAGGGACAACCCATGAGTTGCATAATAAAACCTTACACTTCAGAATAGATTATTGTAAATATTTTTAATACAAACTGATATTATCATAAGCTAAAACTCATTTGATATATTTATCATATCATGAAAGTTTTACCAATATCTGTCAGTTAACAATTTTTGTGTGAAATCATTAACAATAAAATCTGATGTAATGCACACACCCACACACACAGAGGAATGCTTAAATGTTTTTAGCCTGACTGAGCAGGGATAAAGAAAAAATTGATATCTAGTCATCTGGTCATATTTTAGGATGTGTTTCAGGCTGTGAATTTTTTACCATCAACTTGAGCAGTAAAAAAAATGTATATTTTTAAATATTCTCATGTAAATATATTTTTCAGCTCATGTGTAAAATATTTACCCTTCTGAATGAATCGTTTCAAATTATTCCTATCAACAAAAAAATAATTTAAATATTAAAATTTAATGCAATATTTTAATTCCCATCCTTTATCTGACTTTTATTTTTACTATTTTATAATCACTGCTTTTTCCTTTTCTTTTTCTTAAAATCTTCTCTCATTCCTTTCTTTTATATTCATTCTAATTTTCTGTCCAAGCCATTAAAAAAAAAGGACCAAAGTAGAAAAAGGCTCCAAAGAGTGTCGCTTTTCACTGATTAAAAATTCCAGGTTTCTCTATTTTATGCTGACAGATTTTTTTTTTTAATTTCCAGTTAGGTAAACAATAAAATTTCTCTTGCTATTCATTTGTTTTAATTTCTATTGGATTATTTGTAAAGCTTCAATTTTACGTTTTGCAGCATCCATTTAAAACTTGTCCTTTTATTTACATCTCTTCTCAGGTGCCCATTATTAAGGTGTGTTTTAAACAGGAGGTCCAGAATTTAATATGCAATGTTGGATCTTAATAAGTAGAGGTCAGAAAATCATTTAAACTGTCAAAAAGTACTAAATTAACAGAGTGATCTTAAGTTCGAGGGAGGGATCTGAAAATTTCTTCAAAAAATAAAGATCCACCATTCTTTCTATTAGACACGTAAATAATACTGAGTATAAGATCATTGTAACATGAAAAATTAGCAGTAATGAGTTGTCTCCCTTAGTTTAGATTTGTTCACTTTTCAAATGACCTTTATTTAATTAAAACAGTGCTAAGCAAATACACATTATTCATCTATTTGTATATAGAAATCTACATGAAGTCTATTGTCTGAGACATCTAAAAAAAAGTTTCTCATTTTAAGTTTTCCTAGTTTATATTCTGTTTTTTTCCTGGTGGTTTTAATTAAGCTTAGACTGTAAGAAATAAAAAACAAGGTTCCAACCAATGAAGACATTAAGATGGTGTTTCAACAAGCCAATGACTGGATTGCTGTTTTTTAATGAGCAATCAAAAATTGTTTAAAACAATGTGATACCATTACCTTTTTGTTTTTGCTTCAGTTTCAAGCTTTTTGCAAATCAAAACTCTATAAATTTTACAACTGTTATATAGAGAAATAAAGTTTACTTAGTAAAGTGTCAATATAAAATATTTATAGTTAATAAATAATTATTTAAAATAAAATCTAACAAATTTATCTTTTAATGTTTTTTTCAATTTTTGATTATGTTCATCTTTACTTTGTTTTATTAATTCATTTAATTTTGTATATTTATGCTTAAATAAATATGCTAAAGTTTCTAACTAGAGACCTAATTTAACATGCTTGGTAATAATTGATAGTAAATGATTTATCAGTCTTGAGATACTTAAAAACAATCCCTTTAAAAGAAAACATTGAATTATTTTTCTTGAAAATGGATTCTTTTTTTAAATCTTACCTTTGGAGATCTTTTTCATAGTTAATACATTTTTTCTTTCTTTTTTTTTTTAATTAAACTTTTTTAAGAATGAAGTAATTTTAGGGCCAAACTTACCAAATGCAATTCATGAAAAATGTCTGTCAGTTGTTAGGATTGCTACCAAATTTTCTGTGCTTATTAATGGCACCTCTGAGCATGTTTTGAGTATATTAATTTTTGAAAAATTCAAAAGTATAAGAATTACTTTTTTTTTTAACTCCACACAAAATATAGTTTTATGTCAGCAATAAAAATAGTTAAAAAAAAGAATTTTTAAAAAATGTGGATATTTTAAATGCTTTTTGTTTTTTAGTATAATGAAGTAGAGCTAGGGAAGGAAGATTTATTATCTCATTTACGTTTCTTCTATTATGGGCATTATTATATCCGTGATATAATAACACCGATATTTCATGAACAGGATCGAATGGCTGAAAGGAAAAAGAATGACAAACATGCTTTGATCTGAGAGAGATTTCTATATTACTAAAACATGCACAAACTAATACGTATATATGCATATCTCATGCAGAGAATAATATGTCATATAAAGGATACAATGTCACCTAAATTATACAAAAATGAATATAATACTGACAACTCATTTTACAAAATGGCTTCAACCACAGCTTTCAGACTACTTCAGGATCTCCTGCAACTCTTCTAGACAGTCTCCTTGTTTAATTTGGTGAATGCTGTCATATTTCTTGCCCTCAGTTTATCTATGGTAATACATAGAATTTTGTAGGTCTCTCACTCAAAAGCACTCAACGTATAATAATCAAGGGAGTTGTACTCTAGGTTTGTCTGACAGCCCTGACTGGGTTTTTCTGCTTGTGTACCATGGTACTGAGTCCTGTTGCCAGGCGTAGGGTCTTCCAGCAGCAACCTTTTTTATCCAAGGCAACACTACCTCCTCCTACTTGATGTAGGCATCCATGTTGAATCTGAAGTCCTGTGAAAATGAATACAGCCATAACATTGCTATCACTAATGATCACTTCAAACACCTCCAATAGACTCATCAAACTCTTCCCGAATCCTCTGCACTGTCTTTAGATTGACACTCAAACACTCTGAAATGTTTCTATTAAAGTTTCTGGTGGTGTCATTGCTAAATTTCTGGCAGTGAGTTGTGCAGAGTGTTCTTTTTCACAAACAGTGCCCAGCTGACCTTACCATACAGAGCAATCAATAAATCAAAAACAAACAATACACATACATGAATTAAAAATATAAAATGGCGACAATTTACCCATCGCATTCTGTATATTTACACAGCAATACGTAAGGAGAAACAAAAAGGAAGAGCCTTACATATAATGTGGAGATCCTTGTAGATCTGGAGAAGTTCTTTTTAAAACTCTAGATTCAAACAGAACAGATTCATCTATGTCCCAAGTGAGGACATATTTCACAAACAAGAAACAGTGACTCTTAGGTTTTCCCAAATTGAGGACTGCAAGATGGAATTTCATTCTATATCTGGGAAAGATGTATTCCCAAAGGGAAACACCACAAGGGATTTGTAAGCTTCTGAGTAGGAAGATTTAGCCTCAGCCTCAGCCTTTTGGTCCAGCTAAAAAGAAAGTAATCTTACTGTTTGGTTGCTGTCCACAAACTAAATTTTGACTGCCACTTTTCATCATTATATGGAATGTCGTCATTAAGTGGCTGTCATGAAATCATATGACATATCTCCACCAAAAGGAGATAGGTGCTCTCTCTCCTTAGAATAAAATTCCTATGGATATTTATAAATTATTTAAATTAACTGTGATTCAAGGTTTCGCAACTGTGATGATTTTTATGTTCTTGTCTTGTTTCATGAACATTTTAGTTTGTTTCTCATAAGAATATCTTTAAACATTATTGTTTTCAAATTTGGGAACTTAGCACTTTGAGCATTTGAACAATGTGAAATATATAAATGTAAATAATATATAAATACAGTAACATATAAAATATTTTTAATGGCTATTTTGGAATATTGGTGATATAGATAATTTCTATCTTGATAGCAATACACCTTGAGCCTTTGATCAATATATTTTGATCATAGTTCATTAGACATAGTGAAGAATTTGAATACTATTCTTTGTATATGCAATCAATAAAATAGTGCCTTTTACAGGCCAGGAAGTACAATGTGTGTACATGCATATAGAAATATATACACATGCACACACTTTCATGTTTATGCATAAAGTGTCTTCTTTATATATTATATAATATTACTGTTGCTAGGTTATTTCTCTTTTCTCTCTCCTAGGCAATTTCTCACCTTTCAAAATAAAGATGTTGAGTTCACATCTCAAGTAAAGCTGCATTTCAGATTAAAATTATAATAAGACTACTGCTGATAGCAAACATACTTCATTGTAGGTCACTTTAGATTTGAGATTGAAAATTAGTGCTTTTCAAAAAGGACAAAACAAGACAAAAGAGGAAGAGCTTAAGACAAAATTGACAATGTCTTACTTTGTCTGCTGCACAGTGCAATTAGCACAGTATTCAGCTGTGAAACTGCTTCATTAATCACTGATTTTGCAGTGGTTTTGCATTGTGATGATCACATTAATATTCAGTGGCATATTGTTAAAGGGTTCAGAGTAAATATAATAGCAATTTAGAGACACTGTTTTCTTAACAATTCAAATAAATTGCTCATCACACTATTCTATAATGTAGGATTCTTTTCTCTAAATCTTCACTCTTCCTCAATCATAAATCAATTCCTGGAGCTGAGCATCAATGCTTTGTACTGACACTAAAAAAATTTCAAAATCAATTTGAAAAATATGAAATAATGAAAATTTCTCTCAAATCTTGAAACTCCGTAAAGACCACAGTTGAAACATGATGATCAGAACAATGAAGATAAAGATACTCATCAACACATGGAAAAATGGCTTCTGCTTAGAAATTCAAACAAGATTATGGTAAGAATTTTAGGGAGTATATTGGTCAAAATACTCCTTAAAACTGTTTTAATTATAGCTTCTTGGAACATCTTCTGCATGTGCTGTGTCCTTTCATGACAGGTTAGAAATTCAAACAAGATTATGGTAAGAATTTTAGGGAGTATATTGGTCAAAATACTCCTTAAAACTGTTTTAATTATAGCTTCTTGGAACATCTTCTGCATGTGCTGTGTCCTTTCATGACAGGTGATCATGGACTTTCACTTGCCTCTATTCCTTGTCAGTTTAAAGCTTTTACATTTGGTATTGTGGTAACACCGAGCAAAAGCGATGGACTGAATGTTTGCGCTTTCATGACCAAAAAGCAAATGACCAAAAGTCGTTGTTGCGCATCCGGGTTCACGCAGATGTTTTGGTTGAAAAATAAAAATTAATCAAATATTAAATTTCCATTTCGCGAGCCTACGCAAATTTTATTTATCAGCCAATGGGAAGCCCAGAATCAAATACAAGTGTGAAATCCCAAACGAGCTGCTGTCATCCAAAAAGCAGATATAAAAAGCAGATACAGACAGACCCCAGCAGGCAGACCTGAGGAGAAGAGTGTAATCAATATCCCCTTGACCTAAGTCAAGTGGCTACTACACTTGCCTCTTTCCTTCTCCTCAAAACTACTTATTGACCTAAGTAGCAACTACATCAAAAACATTCCTCATTTACACCGCTCCCCACATTCCTAAGCTTTATAATTACTTTTTCACCATATTGCCATTAACATTATAAAGTCCATTGTACCCATATTCAAAGACTGTTTCCTCACAAACTGACTTACAGACTTACAGACTCTAGGAGTGAAAAGTTCAAAATGAACATTCCTCACATACCTCTGCTCCATTTTTGATTCCTTAAGCACTAATTATCCTTTCACCACTATTGCCATAAACAAATTTTAAAGTCGTGTTCAGATCAAGTCGGAATAACTCACTATAAATTGGTTTACCCCGACGTGATATGAACACACACAAAGACATTTCCACCAGATAAATTGGTATACCCCGAAGTTCCCCAGAAAAACTGGTGATGAACACGCATAACGCAACCTTCTCCTAGCCAACACACTTACCCATCTTCTCAGCAACCATGGCAATGGACAACTTAACATCCGTCGGCACCCACTACTGAAAGCATTCATACAAACAAAAACTCTTTTTCCAACATTTCGGCACCAAAATGAAAAACCTAATGGCCGTCGGACTCACAACTAAAAACTCCATGCGCTTCAGACATGTGGTCAAAGAGTAAATAGGCCCCCGCCACAAACATTTAATAATGAAGAAAAAAAAAAAGAAAGAAAAAAGCAAAACAAAAAAAACAGAAAAACAAAAAAATGGAAAAATAACAGAAAAACATATAAGAAAGAAACAAAAAAATAGTCAGATAGTCACTTGTGAGCTTAAAAGAACGACAAACCCACCATAAACTAGTAACTACCTGATGTGAAATTCAACACCCATATATATATATATATATATATATATATATACACAAAAAACTTTTGTTTGGACTTTCAGCGAAATTCGAATATTTCTCTGTAACACAAACTGGCAACGAACGCTGAAGAAACTTCAACAAATCAGAACTAACCTAACCAACCCATGGCTATTCCCACAACAACAAAAAAGAATTTGGACTTTCAGTGAAATATGAATATTTTCCTGCAACACAAATTCAAAATGGCAATGAACACAGAAGAAACTACAACAAACCAAACCAACCCATGGCTAGTCCCACAAAAAAAAAATTCACTACCAGTGTAAGTCCTTTCGACAAGAACCGAAACACTCCATTGAATCAAGACAGGATTTAAATACACCCCCTCTTGTACGGAGGAAACTAAATTAATTAGATTAAAGGGAAGAAAGAAAACACATATTGTTATTTCAAACGAAAAGGGAAAAAAGAAAAAGAACCCAAACAAACTGAGGAGAAGAGTGTAATCAATATCCCCTTGACCTAAGTCAAGTGGCTACTATGCTTGCCTCTTTCCTTCTCCCCTGTCTCAAAACTACTTACTGACCTAAGTAGTGACTACATCAAAAACATTCCTCATTTACACGCTCCCCACATTCCTAAACCTCTTTCAGCATATTATTTGTCATGAACACTTTAACCTCCGTTGGACCTATATTACTTTAATTGTAAAAACATTAATTGATATGTGTATATATATATATATATATATATATATAATGTTATTTTTCAACTCAATTTGCTTTTCTTGATTTTATTTATAATCATTTTATGACTTATAGTGGGCTATCTACAACAAGGCCAAATTCCGTTAACCTGCAGCAGTATACAACTACCCTTCACTAGAACGGACTCCCACTACAACTAGAAAAAGAATAGATAAGCAACCCACTATAGTATCTCTCCCAAGCCTCACTCTGACATCCACTTGCTCAAGCCCATCAAGTATGTCTCATGCTGATTTATCCTTTCTCTCTTTCCTTCTATCCATTCTATGAGTATTAGATTCTTCAAGCCCTCCTTCCTCATTACAAGTCCCAGAAACCTCAGCTGTCTCTTCATTTGCATCCTCTCCAAAATCTTGTTCAGTTCATGGTGTCCTCAGCATCTTTTTGTAGAACCACATTTCTGTTTCTTCAAGTCTTCGAGGAGATAGAAAGACTAAAGAATATACTGATTAAAACCTAGTGGTCAAAACAACAAATATTGGGTTACCAGGTTGAATGGTTCATAAAATGACAAAAGGTTTTGTAGTGTCATCTCCAATTAGATTTGATTACTTTCACATAAAATACAGTAAGTTTATTTATCCAAATAAATAGGCTCACTTTTCGAACTTAATTATAATTAAATATATTTTGATTATAATCTAATGAAAGCTTCAGTGAATAGGTAAAGCTCCGTATTTTTTTAAAGGAGTATCCTTACTGTTTATACTAATTTCTTTCTAATGATAGAAAAGCTCAAATTTAATTTCAATGCATTCAACCCTCTTCAAAAATGTCCTATCTTTTATTGCTAAAATGTAGGGTTTAATGAAATAATATTTCTTCTCTTTTCATTAGTTTTTTTAATTAAAATTCTCAGGAATGTTTTGGTAATTGAATTATGCAAAGACTCAAAATATATTCCTTATGAAATAATAGGTCAAACATAAAAGACAATGAATCAACTGGATTTTAGCACCAGTAACAATTTGTTTTTTGACCTCTTTTTTTACATAAATAATTTTTGACTCATGGCTTCCTTATTTCTTTTCTTAGTCTCCTTTGCAAATAAGGAAAATATGTAAAGAATTTCAAACACTACTTTGTAGGTCCAATTATGAATTTAAGAAAAGAAAACAAAATGTTATTTTACAAATAAGAATTCAAATGTTTTAGATATGAAGTTATGAAAAATTATTCACTTCATCAATTTTCCAATATCTGACTAAATGACTATATATCAGACATTTAAAAGGATTCTTGGTTGGACAAGAAATATTTTAGCATTCCTTTATATAAGAGAAAGTAATAAATATCAAATAGCCTTATTATATTCATTTATTTCTGTGATAAAGGAACTTACTACAGAATCCAGTATTGTGGCACATAACATTTAATTAGCAATCATTTTAACACTATCTTTTATTCCTTTTTAAGTCTAATAAGTGCCAAACAATTAAAATATTTCTTTTCTTGATATTTCTTCTTCCTGGTTTTAATTTCTAAAATGAATAGTTAAGTATTTTATTGTAGGAAATTCAGTTGTCCAGGTTTTCTTTTTTTAATCTGAATGTCCAAATTTCAAACAATGATAAAATAAAAAATAAGGAAAATATGGGGGATGTCTGGTAAATAAGCCATTTATATGTACAGGAATTCAAGAGTCAAAAATGATTAAAATAGTCTTTAGTTGAGTTAGTCTTTGGGTAGTTAGTAAACAGAAAATCTGTAGAAAAACTTCTAAATAGTTGGTAAAAAAAAATTGTGGTTGAGAAAAATTCTTTTATCATTAATGAAGATTAACTGACTGTTTTTCTTGTTGTTAGAGATGATTTGTTTGAAGCTGCAGGCATGTTTTTTTGCCACATGATGGGGGAAATAAAAAGTATGTCTTCTCTTGTGTTTGGCTTGGAGACCACTGCATCTCTGCTCTTTGTAAGTCAAAATCTGGGTTTTTATAAGAAATGTTTTCTAAAAGTAGGCCATGAAAAGTAGGTTTAGTTTCCTCTGATTGGTCAAATATTTCACATGGTGATGTTAATTTTTAACCAATAGGCATTTTCATTTAAATGGTGTGCGCTGTATTGTGGAAGTTTTTTTGGGAAGTTTGTAATATTGTCTGTAATTAGGTAGAAAATAAAGTTGGAGGTGTGATTTAATAGGTAATGGTATGTATCTGGGTATGTAATTGCTTGAAATAGGGTTTATTTCCTATACTATTCAGACTATGCTGTTTTTATTGCATTTATGCTGGTATGTTTTTTAATTTTCTTCAAGTACAAATCATAAAATCACTCACTATTTAATCTCCTCAATAAGTCCATAGAAGTGAATGCCCAAAATCTCATCCTTGGAAGAACTTTCAGGAGAAACTGAAAAAACATGTCTTTTTTTCGCTGACATGTGTACTCTAATTATGGGACAGTAGTGATTCTGTTGATTTCAATCATACTGGGAATGACTGCAAAACACTTTCTTCTCCCTTTTTATAGGTAGAAGCACACAAATGCATGCTGGGATATTTTCCTAACCAATAAAATAGGTTGGTTTTTGGTTTGATCTGACTCAGTCTTGGCCTGTCTTGTCTTGAAGTCATAACACAGTTTGCTTGTCCAAACTTACTTTTGTGTATCAATGCCAATTCTTAGTTTGTGAACTTTTGACCATATTACAGTTAATTTGTCTTGCATATACAGTACTGTGCAAAAGTATTAGGACAAGAACTATTTTATTTATTATGAAGCATCAAAATAAAGTTTAAAATCACCCCTGTTCTAACACTTTCACACTACTGGTAGTGTGCAAAAGTGTTAGAACAGGGGTGATTTTCCTAATAACCTCACTGAAATTCAAATACAGGGTGAAAAGCCAAGTAAATTGCTAATAAATATTGATTATTTAAAACTAGGTGTAAAATAAATATATTAAAAAGAAGTTATATTTAATTTTTCCTATTTTCTATTAAGTTATTTTGAAACTACTCCTTATTCTATTATCCTTGGATATGACTGACTTTTTTATTATTCCCCCTCTCAAATTGAGCTGTAAATAGGGTCAACATAGTTTAAAGGTTCCTTTTTAAACTTTATTTTGATAATAGCTGTCTGACCTCAAGTAGTTCATGCAAGTGCTCTTTATTTTTGAACTTGGCAAATAATTTATTTTTAAGCAGCCCACAATGCCAAAGGCAGCAGAGCTAACAATTGCTTTAATCAAAACTTACTTCAATTAAATTGTTTATTTTCTGTCAATATGCCTCATAAGAGATAAAATAGTTCTTGTCCTAATACTTTTGCACAGTACTGTATTGTTTGCTTGCTTTATATTTTACTTTTTTGTGTTGTTTTTTTTTCTTGTTATTGCATATTGCAAAGCTTGTCAATTCTGTTTGTTGGACAGTTCTGTTATTTTGCATTTGACCATGGCCACCCAGATTCTCCAAAGAATAAACAGCACTGACTGAAAGTTATTGCTGCATGCAAAGGATAAATGAAAGAACAGGAGTAAGTTTCAAAAAAGGGAAAAGAGACCTGAATTAATGTTTTACTTTAACAGATAAAATAATTCAAATATTATCCTCCTTTAGTGTTGAATCTGTTAATGTAAGCAGGTTTAATGATTAAAAAGGGTTTTTGTTAGACACATTAACAATGGCTCTAAAATATTCTTAAGATATCTGCCAAAATGCTAATATTACAAGAAAATGATGACATTCGTCTGAATACAGTGTGAAATAATAAAAATAAATCTCAGAATACCAGACAGTAGTGTATTCAGTTCTTTTGCATTTCCTTGTTTTCTTTTACAGAAGCAACACAATGCACCATTATTGTTAAGATAATATAATTCTTTTTTAACTTTACAATTACAATATGTTGAGGTTGAAAAACAAAAAGCTGTTGTAGTAATTATATCAGAGTTTGTTCTAAAAACAATTGAATAAAAAATGAACACTGTTTGGAAAGAGAAAGCATAGAAAAGTTTAATCTCTAACTGGTTCGCATAAATTGAAGAATTTATAGATATTTAATGTGCTTAAGCCAACAGAAAGAAGAAACTGAAGGACAGCCAGTGAGAAGCAAGCTAACACCTGTAGTATTTTTCTCACTATCATTGCAAATTTCAACAGTACTGTGGTTTGAATTACTTTGTCGAATCTCGTTTTCAGTTTTTTTAACAGTCTTCAGAACCAATTTCCTGTTCTACGACTTTGGCAGCTTTCAGGCAAGATCTTGACTTTTCTTTTCATTTCACACTCTTTGTTTTATTTTGCTGTCTCTTCTCACTCACTCCAAATGGCTGCATCCACTAAAATGAAAGTCTATGAACTTTAGAATTCCAAAATACTTTTTTCATTTTCAAAAAAAAAGTTTCTTATTTGTTTGCATAGTTGAAACAGTCATTCACATAATTTCCTATACATCACTTTCTTTGTTCATTTATTTGAATTATATATTCATTGTGAGTTAGTATAATGTATTCTTTCTTATCTGGTTTCTTGTTTTGTCTCTATATTTACAGTTTTTTTCTTTTGGTATTTGCAACTAGTTACAAATGATGACATTTGTTTTGATCACTACATTTTGAACAATAAGTTCTACAACATTCCTCAAAACCTATGAGACATTAGTTTTTTCTTTTAATCTTCATTTCCTCACTGATCATAGGACTGTAGGGATACAAAAGGTGATTATCTCACTTTAGTAGAGATAAGTCACATGGGCACTAGTGACAGCTACTTAGTAATGCCACTTCATACAGTGGTGAAAGCAGTATCAAAATTTAGTACATTTACAGCAACCAAATTGCTGTCTTCACTTTTGGAAAAACCCAAAACTCACTGTTTCCCATTTGTAGAATGTGTCATTATCTGGGACATAGATGGATCTAGTCCATTTGAATCTGGAGTCCTAAACATGGCTTTTACAGACACAGGAGTATCACCATATTGTAAGATCCTATTTTTTGTTTCTTCTTATACTTTGCTTTGCCATGTAGATATATATGATAAATTTTTCTCTGCATGGAAAATGTGTGTGTGCATATATATATATATAGTTTATAATAACCCAACAGGCACTAAACTAAATTCTTTACAAAAAACCAATGTAGTGTACCAATTTACATGCCCATTCAGAGATTGCATCTCTGATACTACTCAAAAACCTAGTACATATATTGGTTTTACCACAACCACGCTCTCCCGTAGACTTACATGTCATCTTTCTGATCAGAGTACTATTAAACAACATTTCTCTGAAAAACATAAACATGTAGGTAATATCAGACAGATTTTGGTCAACAATACGGTGATCCTTACTCATACTCATACACACAGTAAGAGGAACCTGCAGATATTGGAGGCCATGTACATCAAATCAAAACAACCAACACTCAATAAAATCAACTTTAAAACAGGAAATAACATATTACATTGCATCTGACTAGATGGTTTTGTTGTCATAAAACCGCATCGCAAACTTAAGAACTGCGTTTATTATTTTTGGTAACTATTGCCGTTGCCAAGCGGAGTTTTATGTCAACACAAAATAAAATCGTCGGTGATGGTGGATTTTATAATATTTCAGTTTAAACTACCTCTCTGAAGATGGCTCATGTGAGCCGAAAGCTTAGAAGAAAACCAATAAATAATTATCCAAATGTTGGAGAATTTTTGTCTTTATTTTCAACTGAAATTAAAGCAAAAATACGACGTTTAGAACGGCTCATGATTAAACATAATAGACATTCATTGTCTCTTATATTTAATAGAATATGTCTAGAAAATTACTTGCTGCCTCGATATACTAAATATATATATATATATACATATATATAGCATTGTGTATGTCTTAGTATTATAAAAGTATGTTTGCCATTCTTTTTCCTTTTCAGCCATTCTGTTCTGTCTATGAACTATGGTGTTATATCATGGCTATAATAATGCCTATAATAGGGGAAATATAAATAGGAGAATATTTCTACCATAGTTCTCTCCTATTACAGGGTGAATATTAGTCTGGAGCTATGTTTACTTCAAAATTTCAGATTGTGGGGGGAAAATTAAGATTTCTAGATGCAATATATACTTGAAGAAGGTTGATTCACCTACTGGTCCAAATGTGGTTAATCAATTCTCAAGACAAAGCTGACAATGTTCCTCTGCATAATTTATCAAATGTTGGCACTGCACAACTTCAGCTAAAACAATTTGCTGCCTGATTTGAAATACCTGTTTCATTCTTCTTATATTTTCACTATATTCATTGCTAGAGTCAAAATTTCTGCATGAGAATATGTATTGATTACATGTCATATGGAAAGATGATGTTCTAAAAGATACATTGTCCACAGAACACTTTTCTTTAATATCATGAATTGATATCTAGTATTATCAATATTTAGCAGTGTCTTTTGTCACGGCTTTTTTCCCCAATGATATTTATTATTCTTGTGGCAACTGCCTCCAATATAAGTGAAGACTGTTTAAGAGCATTATTTCCTTAGCCAGGTTTACCATTGAAAAGGTTTTATTTTCTTTCCTACAAGAATGATTTCTGCTTTATCTTTATTTTCCAAGAACAATTTTGGTCAGGAGAAAATTTCTTTTTCAATTTTTTAAGAAAATATTAAGGCCAAGAATAAAATGATCATGTTCTGTAAAAGTGTTATGTAGAACAACAATAGATGTAGATGTAACAATATAAGTTGGGGAAGAAACCATAATGATGGTAGTAGGAAGAGATGAAAGCTAAAAAAATACAATAGCAGCAGAGGGAACTAGAAAAATGAAATTGAAAGAATTATAAAGATGATGGAAAGAGAAGCAAAATTAAGATGTTCATAAGACGTATAGTTACAGAAGAAACAGTTATAGCAGTAAAAGTAAAGAGGGAAAAGAGATAAATTGATTCTAAGATAATAGTAGATAAAATTGACAGATGAATTGGGGGGGAGGTAAAATGGGAGTCAAGGTAAATGGCAAAACAACTGGTAAGATGTGAAACAAAAGAAATAAAAAAACAATAACCTGAAACTGCTAAAAGCTGCAATTTGAAGGAAAAGTAGGAGAAAAGTCTTTTAGGATTGGGAGAGACTCTCATGGAAATAAGAGGAAAAGTGATAAGAGAAGGTGATCAAGAGAAAATTAATCAAATGTAAATAAATCCTTTGTGTATGCCTTTAAAGTTCTAAAAGATAAAACAGACTGCTGTGCTTTTAAATGAAATTGAGTAGAGTTTTAAAATAAGCATTTTAAGTAGGAAAATAATATATTCTTGATAGAAAAACATGATCGGTTGAGTATCAATACTCATTTGAACAACCCTCATGGTTCTGTATTTTCAGTACCTGTCTTGCAAGCCATTGAAAATGAATTTCATTTTCAATGGACTTTTCCTACTAGATTTGGTTTAATAAACCAAGTAAATCTGATCAGCTTAAATAATAAAGTCAAATTTAAAATGAATATAATTAATATCCAATCATCCATGGATAATTTCAATATTTCTGTGTTTATTTCCATCCTTCTCAGACCAATTTAAATATAATGTTCTTTGTCTATTTATAATAAGAACTAATTATTGAATAAGAAACAAACTAATTTGGACAGAAATTAGATTCTATTTGTTTATATTCTTATCTTGCCTGTATAAACTATTACTGAGGTAAATAGCTATAGAGAGGTTCAGATCCCAAAAATTATAAGTCCAAGGTTATAATTCCAAAGATCAAAAACCAATTTTGCAAGTCCAATGTCAAAAAATACCAGGGAGCATAAATCAAAAGGGTAAAAATTCAAATCACAACTTGCAACATATAACCACATCTTCACCCACAAAGTGCTAAAATGATCCTGTGGTTCAAAGTAGCATTCTTTTATTGGGATAAAAAAAAGGGTGTGATGGATCAAGAGTGGTAGAGAACCACAAACAATTATTATATTTTGAGGTCTACTAAAGTTACTCTACTGGATTTTGATTTTCTTTTTGGCAGATAGCACAAAGAACACAAATTCTTTTCCAAGATAATACTTTTTCTCTTTTGTCACCACAATTACAAATGGAAAGCTAATTCTATTAATAACTTTTATGATGTTGTAAATAAAGATTAAAGTAGGAACACTATCCGCTGCTAATTTTATTTATGAATAAACTATGTCCTACTTACATAAATATTTGAATTATTTTTGGATCTGACATTGACATTGTTTTAAAATTAATTAGTTATAGAAATATTGAATCTATTTTGCAATAGACTCAGTTTGAGTAGGCTGACTCCATTATGAGTTTGGATGACTCTTCTAATCAGAGAAGTAGTCTCAGGCCAGTGGAGATGTGGAACTCTCCTGAAAAGATACAATGAATCCTTGAAAAAAGATCTTTAACTTTATGGACTCAACTATCATTAGTAAGAAA
This sequence comes from Ascarosepion bandense, assembly GCA_037127315.1. Lineage (NCBI taxonomy): Eukaryota > Metazoa > Mollusca > Cephalopoda > Sepiida > Sepiidae > Ascarosepion > Ascarosepion bandense. Next base: position 37,120 of record JBBBDQ010000646.1, on the reverse strand, counting down.
CAAACACAGCTAAGAATATGACATAGATGCACAAAGCCTATAAGGCAATCTCCCTGGCAAAAGTAATCTGCAGTTAAGGAAAAGAAAAGAGACAGTTCTTCATTGTACAAACTGTTATCAAACTTTATTGCCATATTCATGATGTTTTGGCCATTGGACTCTCCAGCCTTCTTCAGGTGTTTGGAATTTCAAACCAAATCCTTTATTTTGATTACTGCAATATATCATTCTTCTCATTCCAGGTATATATATATTATCTAAATTTCAACATCATACCTTTGAAATAGTCAGCTTCGGAATGCATGATGCAATTTTATTTATCCATATTTTCTAGCATGTATTCTGAATGCTCATCTTGATCCAATATTTTGAAATGCATGCGTTACTCAAAAACTTCTTGTCAGGCAAACATTATTTTGGTTGAAAAAATATTTTGAGGATCTTGGTAGCAGATTTGAGATTTATACAAAATTTGATACAAGCATATTATTTGTATTTGTCAGCCACCATAAAACTTATCCAACACAATGTTACAAAAACTTCACATAATAAATAAACATTAGTAAATAGTACAAAGCCTAGTGATATATTGAATCAGTAGGTCAGTTTTCAATATGTATCAATTGCATTTGAATTTCTCTTAAATGATACCATCACAGCACATATAATCTAAGGCCTTTCCCATACCACTTCTTAGGTATATGAATGCATAATGAGGAAAATATTAGTTTAAACAACTCATGGAATAGTCTGCAGTGATGCTGCGTGCACGCACACACACACATAATCATCTCACCCCAAGCAAGGCATTCTACTGCCACTGTTGCACAGGGGGTTACATAGGGGAAAAGTGATGAGAAAGAGGGGTTAGTTTTAGGAAATGTTAGGAGGAGAGTAAAGACGGATGAGGATACTGAAGATGTGGGTGGAGTAGATGGAAAAAGACCTTGTGAGAATGGATGTGAGTTAGTGTGATAGATGTCTATTGACCTTACATTTAAATTCCTGGAGATTGTAGCTGTTGGGGAAGCAAGTATATGGAGGGGAATTCCACAGGTGGGAAGTACGTGAAAAGAAGCTGTTAGAGTAGAAATTGCGGTTACATTTTATCAGTTTCACTGTAAAAGAGTGGGACCTAGTAGCTAATCTAATAGCTCATGTAAATTCATACCTAGAGGGGCACCAGTGATCTAAGTTCATTGGAGCAGAAGCCGTGAAAGTATTTATAGAAGAGGCACAGGGAAGCCATGTCCTTGCTGGTGAGAGAACGACTGCAGCCAAGCTGCTAAGTCAGTATCAATCACATTGCAGATTCTCTGTTGGATTTTGTCAAGAACCCAAGGTGAATAGCAGGGATACCCGACCAGATGTGGCAGCAGTATTCAATACACGATCGGATGGTAGATTTAGATATGTGTAGGATGGATTCAGGTGGGGAAAACTTCCTGCCTTCTTGGCAGCGGATTTAGCAATGGATTCAATATAGTCATTCCACTTGAGGTCCACTAAGAGTGTGAGGCCAAGGAGGCGTAGGGTTTTACTCTCAGGGAGGCTAGCCTGTTCCATGCTAATGGGGGGGTAGATTCTCCTTTTCTTTTTCTTTCCTTTGCCCTCTAATCTGAAAATTGATAGCTCCCTCCACACATTTGTCTGTTTTTGCTCACTAGAAAAAAAACATTTATGTAGTAATTTTAGCTTGATTACTATTTATAGAAATGACATCAGCTGCAACCAAAACACTCATTATTTGCCTTTGGGTATATGTTACTTATTAAATTTTCATTTCTCTCTCTCTCTCTCTCTCTCTCTCTCTCTCTCTCTCTCTCTATGTAAAATCTAACAAAAGACATCATTTTTTGACATATGGTTGTCAACAGCATTATAAGTATATCTTCAGGTATTTTTTGTTTAAAAAGTAGGCTCAATAATGATGACAACTCTCTTATCATTTTTGCTGTATGATGATTTTAAAGCATGTTCTGCTCTTGATAACTCATTTGTCTTTGTAGTGTTTTATAATTTTTTCATTTTAGCTTCAGACCCATATAACATTTCATATACAGGACAAAGAACAGAAGCTTTAGATTTCTACAATTTTGTTTTAGTAAATTCTACTTAATTCATATCAGTGTGAGCATTAGAATTTGACCAGAATTAGGTTAACTATGCTGTTAAAATCAGTTGTTTTCTTTTCTTAAAAATGAATATCATTTACATGGCATTAGAATAGAATCTAAAACTTAGTGGTCTTATTTTCACATTTTCTTTCTAGAAACAATTCTATTGTTATTTTATTAAGATAACATTCTTATTATTAATGTTGGATCAAACTTTTCTTTTTACCCTACTACTAAATTTTTTGACAATGAATCGCTCATTATTAAAATTCCAAAAACTTTTTGAAATGATTAGATATTAAATAAAGATGTCCTTCTCTGGTGCAATAAATGAAAATCTTGCTTAAGTTAACCACCTGTTTGTTATCAGCTTATTTTGATTGCATTATCAGAAAATTTTAGATAAATTTGTGCGTAAGATTCTCTGCTTGTTTAGAATATTTTACCTTTTTTTTATCTGCCATTCTCTCTCCTACCCTCTTCTAATTTATCGCAGTCCCAATGAAAATTATGCTAGAGTGAAGTGGTGTGAGAAATGGCAGGATCAGAGGTGGGAGGATTTTGTTGTTTTAGTGAAGTGTGGCACAACTGTTTGATGAATTTAGTATGGCTACTGCATCGACTAAAGAGTTATCAAAGAAGAAAAAAAACACAAAACCTTTTCGGCCACGGAATGTGTTGTCCTCCCAACAAAAGTCCAATATGTTCTCCCTGGGAGATTTTTTATCTATTAATCCAAAAAGCAAGAAGAACTTACATCAGGTAAATCCTTTTTTAAACTTGTTATATTTATATTATGAAATGTCTCTGACCATATTGCCTTTTATAATTTACCTTGTTTCTTTGATATTGTGTATTTTTAGATGAATATTCATGTTTATTTTTTTGTTTGGTTTTTGAGGTGGAGTATAAAGGAATATTTTCTATTTTCTTTGTAGAAAAAAAGTGATAAAAGTTATTTAGTAGGCATTATATTGTTAACTACCTATAATGCCTTGTGTGCATTAAATACATTCATTCATACCAATGTGAGGTTTAAATTTTTACTTTTCAATTAGCTGGTCTAATTCTAATCTTTATTAGGTCAAGTTTACAAACACTCTAGTTTCAAAACAATTACTAATTATATCTTTAAATCTTTTTATAATTAAATATTTTTGCTTCTTCCTCTGACTCTGAAAATATTTTGTTTTAGCCTTAGAAATTTTGCATTGCAATGAAATTTGTTGAATGTGAATGACTATGACAAAGATTGGTTTTATTATAAGTATTTATTAATGTTATCATCATAAATACTAAGAAAATAGTCTTATTTTCTTTACATAATCTATGTATATGCTTAATGATAATCATTATATGTCTTGTATGCTAAAATTATATTGATAATCAAAAATAATTCTATATATTCCAGTTAAAAATCCCTCAAAACATGGAAGACATTATTTCACTGCAAAATATCTCTTGATATACAAAAGAACTATTGTTGGCTTGTATATATTTTTCCAAATCTGGTAATTTAGACTGTTAGTCTATTCATCTGCAAGATCTATATAAAACTGAAATATTTTAACATTCAAATTGAGATAAATTAATTATTTTTACAAAATTATTTATTGTAATACCATTTATTGACTTTAAGCTACTGTATTCAAATAAAATCAGCATGATCTGGGAAAATTAAAGATCATTGTTTTTATTCTAATATCTCTTAGCTAAATATTTTTTTCTGATGAAAATTGCTGAGTTCTTGAGTAAAACAATAAACACTTTGGCTTTACTTTAAATAAGAATTGATTAATTTGTTCTTTATGGTTTATCAACTCTTTTTGAGTTATTTAAAGACAAAACATATTTTGGATTGTCAGAATATATATATTAGAATATCAATGAATTTTTCAGATACAAGTCCTATTATTTAATCCATATTGGGGGATCATACATTTCCTAAGAGTATCTGTCCATAAGTGAATGTAACATACCTAACTGGACTTTGCATAAAAAGTTTCTGCAGGAACAATTCAGGCATTAAACATACACACACTAACAAAAAAGAGAAATTAATGATTTAAGGTCAACAGATTTTGTATTTCACTGAAATTGCTTGAAGTCCAAGGTTTTCCTTTTAGATATTGATTAAGACTATTCTGACACCAGACTAAAATATATGAAGGGTTTGGTTTGAAATTCTTAGCACCTGAAGAAGGCCGAAGCCTACAACAGACAAAACATTTTAAACATGGCAATAAAGATGGACAACAGTCTGAACAATATAAATATTATCTCAAAAGTATAGACAAATACAGAAGCTTTGTTCATTTGCATGTAACAAGTTTTTTTCATACTTTTTCTGGATTTTTACCTATTGTAAAATTCCCCCCACCTTTTTTTTTTTTTTTTTTTTTTTTTGCTTTTTTATTTTTGGTTTTATTTCCAATGTTTCTGTTCTTAGGCAGAAAAATGGAGATTTTTACTAAGTTCTAGAATTATTTTATGCTACATTCAACCAATAATTGGTTGCTCTCAATCCCACTTCTGGAACTGTCTATCTGCCATTACTTTGTCTCTCATATCAGTTGCTAAATTTAAAAGATTTAAAAAAAAAAGAAAAATGTGATAAAAATTTGTAAATTCAAGAAAAATTTTTGCTCATCATTCTCATTTTTAATCAAATAGTTAAACTGATCACTTTATGCATTTTATTTCCTTTGTCTTCATTATCACACACTTAAATCTTTCAAACTAGTTGTTTAAATTTGTCTATTGTTCCTGGTAAGAAAAGTTGATTTCTGCAATAATTTGTAATATAGGCCCATTTAGAGCTTGGCCCTTGACCATTTATTACCTGGCTTTTATCAGTATTTCTTAACCAGTGCTACAGACAACAGCTTTTCATGGCTTTAGTAAGGAATGGATAACTATAAAAAATAAAATACAAACTAAGAAAAATATTCAAGAATTTTAGATCTCATCACTCTTCTGAAAATTTGGAGACTGATTAAAACATTTTTCTCATTTTTTTAATAGTTTATTTGTTAAGATATATTTTTGTTACAATGATATCTAACCTGTACAAGGCTCTGGTGCCACTCAAGTTAGTGAGTTACAGAGTCAGAAGTACAATTTATAAAGATGTATTAGGAAAATAACGGTTAACACTAGACTTGAACAGGTTAAGTTTGTTGTAATCAGAGAAGTATCCTTGTACGAGTTGGTTCCACAAAGCAGTGGTTTATGTGAATAAGCTGCTCAAGTGAAACTTACAGCTCACCAGTCAAATGAGAAGGGAATGTGGGTCATTTGCTACAATGTGCATGCTACATCGTGTTTTAGCTCTGGAGGTTAGAACTAGTGAAATTAAGTAATGTAGTTCATCTGAACACTTTCCAAGAAAATAGCAATAGAGCAGCAAGAGGTTTGCATTGTTTTCTCTATGGGGAAAGTGGTTGTAGGGTGGAAAGTAATTCATCACTCACAATAACGTGGAGACATTTTTGGGCTGCATCTAAACTGGAAAGTATACAATATTTTTTTCTTTCAAACCACAAGTATTTATCCAAAACGAACTCCATATGTTCAAATAACACACATCTGCCAGGCATTTTTTCTAAGTTTAGTTGTTTTGAATGTTTAAATAGATTGACGGTTGTCTAGATAGAGAAATGGATAAAATTTCTCTATTTTTTAATCTCTATTACTTGCTTTGTTAATGCTACATTGGTAGTGTATGTAATTTAAAAATTATCTTGTTGATTGATCTTGATATTAGAAAAATATCTTCCTTTAAGATAATATTAGTTGTTTTTCTGAATTCCTGAATAATGTTATATACTACGAATGGTTGCAAAAGTAACAAAAACAACAAATTATTGCTGGTGGGCTGGAAGCAAAAGAAGACAAGATATATTAAAATAAAATTTTCTGTATTGCCAGTATAATGGATCAAGACTGAATGTCTCTTTTGTGGGAAATAAAGATAGACTGGAAGATGGAAGAGTTGATTATGCATGGGCCGGGTGTTGGGTTAGTTGACCAAGATGCTATTAGTGAACTGTCATGAGTGTTGCCAAGTGGGTCCTTTTAAGCAGTCAGAGTGGATACATTATGCAATGTTTTTTGTTATGCTTTTAGTGGCAGTGTTTATAATTGGCTCTTATGTTTGAATTTTATTTTATATTTTGATGGAGGGTTTGTTTTGTGAGCCAGATGTGATGTTTAGAGTAAATTTCTTATTTTTAATTTAGTTTTAGCAGTGTTTACATCTATCCAACAGATTTTGGTGCTGATTGAATAAGAAAAAAAGTCTAATTTGAAGCAAAATATAATAATAATTTCATCAGACATTACTGATCCTGTTTCTTTTATATGAATCAGTTACAATCACAAACAGGTCTCTTCTTTATTTTTAAAAGTGGTGGAGAAAATTTCAGACCTGCTCAATAAATATTGTCGGTTGAGTGTATCATAAACATGACTGACCCCCACCCTTTAAAGTGTGGGTTTGCTTGCGATGGTTTAACAGAGTGGGATGATACCAACAAGATCCCAAGGTCACAGGTTTTCTGTTGGAGTTTCTTTCTCATAGGCAGAAACTCAAGTCAAATGAGAAGGTTTATCATTCCAAGGTTATGTGTAATTGGAAGACCACTGGTCTTGGCAACCATAGTCATAGGATAAAATAAATAAGGAAAATCTTTGCTTGGTTTTAAACAAAACAAAGGCATTTTCAAGAACAACAACAAATAGATCCTTGGTAGAACATCTCCCATCTTGTCTTTTCTCAAGGATTATTACTTACTGTTGTTTTCAAAATTTAAAATCTGTTATCCTTCCTTATATCCAATGCTTTGGAAATTTGGTCACTTCTTCAGATTGTCTTCACTACTTAGAAAACAATTATAACATTTAATTTAGTTTATATAATTTTTATCTTAAGTTCAATATTGTCATTTACACTGCCATTTTCTGATTAGCTTGATTTGGTTACTCGGAGGCAAGACCAAATATTTAGTTTAAGTTGAGTTTTGCTGATTCTCAAAGTTTTTTGTGGTTGTTCTTTTAAAGAAAAATACAGAATTTAAATCTGAAAATGAAAATAATACATAAAACTTAGTAATATATTTACATATTAAGTCTTATCTAAGGGACAGGAGCTGCTCAGTCTTCAATCTTAATAGAGTTCAAAAGAATCTTCTGCACCCTTATAGATTAATTATTTTCCACCCTACAACCACTTTCTCCATAGATAAAATATCACAAGTGTCATGCTAATCTATTGCTATTTCCACAGAAAGTGTTCACATGAACTACATTCCTTAGTTTTACTTGTTCTAACCTTCATCGTCAAGTATATTGTAACAAACAATCAACATTTCCTTCTTATTCCATTGGTAAGATGTGAGTTCCACTAGAGCAGCTTCTTCCCATGAAATGCTGCTTTGTGGAACTGACTCCCTAGAGGAAGCTTCCCCAATTACAATAATGTTAACCTGTTTGAGTCTTGGGTTAACTGTTATTTTTTCTATGTATCCTCATAAACTGTGCCTGTTACTCTGTAATCCTCTACCTCAAGTGACTCTTGGGCCTTGTACAGAATAAAAAGCATTGTAACAAAAATAAATGTTTTTAGTTAAATTTTGAGATGTATAATTGTTATTATTCTATAAATCATTCAGATGTATATTTTCATATATTTTTGTTTTGATCACAGTATTTCAACCAATGAGCTTTTCAGCTATCTTTGTGTTGTCTGAAAATCTTAAATGAATTATTGCCACCATTTTATTAATTAAGATACTTTTATTTTTATTGTCTTAGACTTCAATTGATCTTCCTCAGGTATATGTAGTGTACATAGTAATTGAAAATACAAAGATAATAAAGAAAATTAATCTATAGAGAGACATGGTCACCTACACGCTGAAAGAAAATGGCATTAAAAAAATGAAACTTAATTTTCCCTGCCCATCATGTACTAATGGAGGGCTTGGAGAATCTGATACTCACAGGTCAGATAGAGAGAAAAAGAGACAAAGGAAAGCAACATGTAACATCATGAGCTTGAGCAAATAGATGGTAGAGCAAGGTTTGGGTAGAATAACAGGAGAAAGCCACTAGGGATAGGAAGATGTGGAAGGCCATGATCCTGTACATCCTGAAGAGACACAGCACATAGAAGAAGTGTCAATCTGAGAATAAGTAAGATTGGATGAACATTGTCTACTCCTTGCTAAAGAATCCACTGCCTTATTAACACCTTCTCAAAAGCATATTTCTCTTAACATCTTCTCATAATATCAGAGCTGAATTTCTTCAAATTTCCTTTCAATAGGAGAGGCTTTTACTGCAAGAAGTAATGTTTTTGAACATTGCTTTCTATGTGCAGTTAAAACTGCCACTTGCTTTGTTTATTCATTTATTACTTTTATTCAGATGCTGTCACCTTACAATTAACTTATCCTTATTCTATAGGGGAACATTATTTTTTTTTCCTTATCTGCTCTGTTAAGTCTTGTTTAACTGTTTCACTTTATTTAATATCTTAGAGCAATATACATTGTACATTTTAATGAGAACACAAGACTTAATTTCTTGTAAATAAATTTTATTCATCCCTGGACCTCATCAATTACTGTCAGCCAATGAGCATATAGCTTTAGGATTTTCTGTGAATGTGAATACTAATAATTAGGATGTAAGAATTGTTTTTCTTTTGAGCAGGTGTTTATATATCTACATGTCAATGATTTTTACCTGTATGTGTGCATGGATCAACTACATGTTTATCTCTCAGGGGAAACCACAGATATGGTTGAAGTGGATCTTCATTTGGTGGATAGGTTATCTCTTAGTTCAACTCATTGATGCTCCTGACTTCTCTGATGGACACTGAGTGTAAAATCTATTTCAGCATCATCTGAGGTAAGTCATGTACTGCATTAGCAATATCTTTCATAAGTTAGTTCTGTTGTCCAATCATATCCCATTCTGTAAATAAACCATTTCTATAAATCATCATCATCATTTATCCAACACACCCAGATGGTGTATAGGGCAGCAACTTTTTGTTGCTGTTTTTGTAACAAACTGTTTTTTACGGGGCAGGGTTGTTAGCCCTGCACCCAACACTCCAAACCTGGAGGACTGATAGATCATTCTTGATCCTTACGTTTACAGCACCTGGTATTCCCAAATGGTCACCCATTAAGTACTGACCATGTTCGATGTTGCTTAACTTTGGTGATCGGACGGGAACTGGTGTATTCAACACAATATAGCCGTAGACATTTTCTATAAATACTTTCATGGTAATTATTCTGATGGATTTTTTCCTATGGTGCCTAAACTTTGAATTTAAGTATGGTTCTAGATTGGTGGCAACATCTCATCATTTTACAGTTGAAATGGAATCATAAGTTCTATGCTGACATTGTCTTCTCTCAGTAGAATAGAGACAGTGTGTTTATGCATTAAAAACAGAACAATTAATTATTACAATACCCTAGCTCAGATGAAGAAAAACATCAGATATTCTATTTAATAAGCTTGATGCAAAAGCCTTTGATTTCCTCATACAATATAATGGAAAACCACTTTTGTGCCTAATGTATAAACTGAAATATGTATCTGTTTCTAAGTTTTTAAGCTCTATTCTTGTTATCTACTAAGTAGATACTTGAAGTTTTTACCTGACATGAGTGAAACAGTTGTGTTAACAGTTGATTTTTTTTTTTAGTAGTTGCTGGAATAGTGTTGGTAGCTTATTTTCAAACGACAATAATCATCCTATTTTTTTTGTTCACTCTCTATTGGAGGATGCACAGTTACATACATACAAGGTGTTTTTAAAGATAGTATTCTTATTGATATTTATGCAGTTTTCTTGATTATTAAGTTTCTTTGATAATTATTCCAATGAATCTCTTATCAGAACAGTGCCTTGCTTCTCGTTGATAATTTTGACTTGTACCATGACCACATGTTCCTAAGCCTATTGATATAACTTCCTATGCTTGAAACACTGTGTTACTGGTTTGTGTTATCATTTATAAAATCCATTTAATATATTTTCCTCTTTTAAGTGAATGGCTTCATTATGGTTCTTACTTTATGCTTTCTTTGTTTTAAAAGTGATACTTGCTTTAAAATATAATTATTCATTAATTACTGAAAGCATATGAAAAACAATCTGTTGAGAGTGTGGGTTAAAGATACAAATAGATGTCCCAAATCATGACCTAGTACATTGATGGTTCAGGTGTGACAGCTGTTTCTCACAGATTGCAGCAAACATTTGTGTCATGCTTTAGTATCAGTATCTGATCCTATTGGCTGTGTAAAACTGCTCTTCAAAAGACTTTAGTCTTGCTATAAACAGATGTAAAGAGATAGCCGTCTATTATGAAATTTTGATCCAGCTGAAAGATATAAAAAAGTTTAGCAAGTTACTTTTGTGCTGAAACTTTAAAAAAATTGGTGAAAAAGAATGATTTTCACAAAATTAATATTTCTCAGATAATCATAGATACAGTTTCCATAATTGCAACATTCACCAAGAAAGAAGTTAGTTATATTATAAAAGAAATATTGTAAGTAAGCATTTTTATTTTCTTATATTGTTGGCAAATCTTCCAAAAGAAATGAATGTCTATTTACTGAGTTTGTTTTTTTTTTTTTTACTATGATAAAAATTTACTTGGTTGATTGATTTCTTTCACAATCTAAGAAATTGTCTGACTGCCTTGTTAGTCATGTCCTTCATGACATTTCTCTTGGGCATGAGAAATTAATTACTGGCACTACCTCATCTTCCCAAGTAACTTGAAACTGTCAGTGTTGAGTTACTTATTAGCAACAACAAGGAAGAATCCTTTACTTATCTATACTCTTCTTTTACTGTCATGTTATTCCAATAATAGAACATTGGTTGGGGAATTTAGCAATGAATAGAAGGCAAGGAAAAGTGTATTCAGGCCTTTACTAAAAATATTAATTTGAAGCCAGCAACCAGAATTTGAACTCATTTCACTGATTCTGTTTTCTGTACCAGTAAAAATCTCACTTTGTGGTAAATGGTAAAATCAGCTGCATATAAAAAAAGAATTTGGGGCTCATAAGAATACTACATCCAAAGAAGTAAAAAAGAACAGAAAATGAAGGGTTCATATTACACTGTCAAGGATGATCCAAATAATAGATAAGGAATACTTGAGAGTAAAGATGTTGAAAGGCATTGCATATATTATCCTGTTAAGATGTACAAGATACCAGTGTAAATTCCAGTGCAGTGTAACTTTTTATTACTCAAAAGGAACTTGTATAAAACTGGTATCTTTTGTATTACACACATTAAGAATTTCATAAGTTTTTGCTGTTTGGAATAAGCCAACATTGCTACATTAGCCATCATTTCTACTCTCTGCCATTGAAAGAGTGATATTTATTTGATTGTTCAGTCATATTTGGTGCTTTTGTTTTGGTAAAATCTTATAATTACTATCTCTTTAGTTCTGAGGTATTTTACCCTGTTCCTAAGAGCAGATAATACTTTCACAGAGATTTTGTATAGAGCTTTCACTTTTTTTTTTCAGATCTCTGAAGGTATGATAACATTTAACAATGTTTTCATGCTCTTTGGCTGATTGATTGCTTTTGCAATTTTTCATGTTGTTGGTGTTTTATGATCTTCCATCTTTGCTACTTCTTGTTAGGTGCAGTCAGCTTCATTCTCCAGATCAAACAATGTTTCCATCCTAAACTGATGGTTTACACAAACACACATATATATGTTTAAATTAGTTTGATTAAATTCAACCAACAAGTTCTGTATGTCTAATTTCTTATTATATTTTTATAATTTTAGAATAAGATGCATCTAGGAATTGAAATTGTGGATAAACTGTCTAAACTTAATGTTTGTCCAGTTGTATTAAAGATTCTGGTGACATAGTCAAAAAGCAAAAAAGACATAAGATGCCTGGATAATTTAAATATCAAATCCCTATACACTTATGCACCTTTTAACAAATGTTTAAAACACTTGAAATATATATTTCAAAAGAATTAATGGATTTATTTTTAATCTGACATTTTTATTACTTCACTTGTTATCAATGAGTATTAAATTTCAAACATGAGTACAACTAAAAACAACCTTTGAAATAAATATATATATATATATATATATATATATATATATATATATATATATATATATACATTATTAATATAAATAAAAGTTTGTCATTTAGGTGATTGATCCTAACTCCAGAATTTTGTGTACAGATCTGTCCACATTTTAGAGGTTATCAACAATTTACTACTAATATTTTGCAATTTTTTAAAATTTTTATATTGTTGGTGTAAATTTTCTCTGTATTGCTTTGGTTTTGTTTGTGCATTTACCCAGGTGCAGCTATGTGTGTGTCTGTGTGGATGAGCACTCATGCACATGCTTCCCATTTTCAAAGATGTTTGTCTGTGTAGGGTATTATAGTCATTTTTCCATTGCTTTGCACTTACTTTTTAGCTTTTACTTTTTTCTTTATTTTCCTTTCAAAATTTATATGTTGAGTTGTTGTTATAGATTCTAGATGTGGCATAATTTTTTAGTGCTTGAATGATAAATTCTTATATATACACACATGTACATATACATACATGTACGCACATATGGACACACACACACACACATATATATATATATATATATATATATATATATATACACACACACACACACTTTTTATATTTTTGTAGGTTATTATTCTGCTTTTCTTATTTGGTTTGGTGGTATTGTCAGTATTAATTGTAGAAAGTTAAATTTCTAGTTAAATTTGTATTTAATATTGTTTAGGTTTATGTGTGTGTGTGTTTGTAGTTTATACTATATTTATATCATTTATTTATTCAAAATTTGTAATATAATTATGTTTGTTTTAATTAATTAGTGCTTAGATGGCAGAGTAAGTATTTATTTGTATGTCTGCATTTACCCATGATTCCATTTTTCTTATTTGGTTTTTAAAATTAACTATTGCTAGTTTTTCCTCTAAGCATAATTTACAATTTTTACTGTTAATATTGTGTGGAACTGCTCTTTTTATGATTTGCCATTTGATTTTGGTGGAGTTATTTTATTTTTTGGCTCCATATATATTTTGATAGGGCTGTATGGTTTGTGTATTTTTTTTGTTTTGAATGACATTTTATGGTTATATCTTTTAAAAGTTTTTTTTTTTTTCTGTAAATCTTTCATCTGTGGTAATGTTATTTGTTATGGCAGCTTTGTATATTATGTTATTTGTTAAACATTTGTTAGCTGGGACATTTTCTTTGTTTCATCAGTTACATTTAGTGGTGTTATAAAGCTAGATGTTCTTGTCATAATTATTGTTTTTTTAGTATTTTTTATTGTGTTTAGTAATTAATTTTTTTTTTTTGTTATCTATCCAGCTGTAGCTAATTTTGATTGTATTCTTGTTGATAATTTTTGATAATTTGCTGTTTTTAGGGAACTGTTTGTCAATTATTTTGAAGAATATTTTCCCTATTTTTGTTTTGTATTGTTGTAGGGGGTTGAACAAATTGTTTTATTCTATTGTCTAAATTTTTGTTTAGTAAAGTGATTCCCTTTTTAGCTTTTTGTTTATGTTACTCTCTGTTTTGTTATTCGTGGTTTTGTACAATTTATTGCCTTCTTTTTCCATTAGTTTATTGTAATTGTTGGTTTCCTTTTTGTAGATTATCCTAAATTTGTAGTTTATTTTTGTTTAGTTTTTTTTTTAGTTGTTTATCCTTTTTAAATTTTTTTCTAGTTTTGTTCCAAAAATTGTTGTTAAATTTTCTTACTGCTAAGTTATCGATTAGGTTTATTAAGTCATTTTTAAAAGCAATGACGTTGTTTTGTTGTGGTGGGCATTCAGTTGATGTAAATCCAAATGTTATTATTGTCATTATCAGTGATGTTGAGGTTGTCATAATTGTCATTGTCTTTGTTAAGGAAATAGAATACCTTACACTTTAAGTGTTTTATAAAGTGTTCTCCCTTTTTTGTGAGCTTGAGTTTATAATAAAGAGCTAAAAAGATATAAAGATCCATTGCTGAATAACTAGTTCAAAAATTAAGATAATTATTACTAAATGATACTGAATAGTAAAATAATTATAAAATGAACTATAATCTTTTATTTTCATTTTTTTTATAATTTTAATAATGAGGAATTGTTATCATTTTATGAATTAATCAGGTTAATTTGTTGTTTCATTTACAATATATTTATTCATTAAACTCATACAAATAATTATACTTAACAATGAACTTACTATTAAATTACTAAGTTGTCTCCCTTGAGTGATTTATAACATGACTTAAGAAAATAGAACAGTATATCAACATTAGTGATTTTTTTTTTTTTAAGTATCAGCCCTGGTTGTTGTAATCTTTTAATTTCAAGTTGAATAAAACCATTGTTTAGGGCAAAAATGTTCGTCTTCACAATTTATTCAACTTGATGAATTTAGGACGGAGCATATCATATATCACCAAAAAATGAACACTGATCAAAATTCCATTGATATCAAAAAAGAACTTTTAGCAAAGCACTTTTAGCAATGAGTGTGAAGATAATACTTTAAATAAACTATAATAAACTCTCTCAGCTGACTTTAAGTGGAATCACTACATTGAATCAATAGCTAAATCTGCTGCTAGGAAATGTCGGTTCACTGTGTAGGGTCTGCAAGTTCTTTATCATTCGCCCATGCATTGAATATTCCTGTCACATCTGGTTGGGTGCCCCTGCTATTCATCTTGGGATTCTTAACAAAATCCAAAGGAGAATCTGCAATGTAATCAATTGTGACCTGGTAGCCCAACTCCAGTCACTTTCTCACCAACATAATGTGGCTTTCCTTTGTGTCTTCTGTAAATACTTTCATGGCTTCTGCTCCACTGAGCTTAGCTCCCTAATGCCCTGTCTGCATGAACTCCCTCAAGCTACTAGATTAGCAACTAGGTACCACCCTTTTACAGTGAAACCAATCAAATGTAACCTCAACTTCTACTCCATCAGCTTCTTTTCTCACATTTCCCACCTGTGAATTCCCTTTCGTATATTTGCTTCCCTGACAGCTACAATCTCCAAGAATTTAAATGCAATGTCAACTGCCATCTCTTATCTCCTTAACTTGCATCCTTACCCTTGTATCATGTTTTTCTCCGTTTCCACTCTACTCTCACACAGCTCTTTTCACACCAGTGTTCTCATCCTTCTCTTACCCATTCTCTGACACCCTCTGTAACCTGTTTCTCTTTCTCAACACTCTCCTCTTATGTAACTCCCTGCACACCAGTGGCAGTACTGTCTTGCTTGGGTTGAAAGGATTATAAAAAACATAATGCTTAATAAAGTATGTTTGCTTCAACATTAACTTAATATTGGACTGTGTGGCAGACAGTGTTGGGATTGATGTTCTATACAAGTTTTTCATGAAGGAGAAAAATACTCTTTGCATGATATCTTCTAGCTGTATAACAACAATAAGTGATTGAAACTTGTAATGAAAACAGAAGCCTGAATAAACTTAAAGGTAAGCTTTATCTTCTTTGTTAGTACTTGTTGTTATACATAGTATAATAGTCCACTTGTCTTTATAGACTAGATGAACGTTGTGTATTACAACTATTCCATTTCATAACAAAGGAGTGAGATTGGTACTGAGTACTCTTGATACTACAAAACCATTGACAAATTCCTTCAAGGACATCAGAAGCAGAGTAAAAACTGTCAGCTTATAAATATTAATGCAGAGTAGTATGATAAAATGTGTGTAGTGGTACAGTGGATATCGGCTTGGAACAAGAAACCGGGGAGCCGAGTTCGAATTCCAGTTGAATCCATTGTATTCACTTACATGCAAATACCCTTGGGAAAGGTATTAATCCATCTCTTTCTTCCAGTTATGGGTTAAATAGCAGGACAGATTGGGTTCTATAGCCTTGGTCGGCAACCAATCTACCGCAGAAAGCAATGGCAAACTACTGCAGGATAATCTTCTGCCCAGTCAGTCATGTCACTTTCGAGGCATGATCGCCCAAGCGTGTATCATGTATCGCACTTAACTGACTGAGTATGATAAAGATTGTTTGGAATGCTTTTATAAACGAACCTCAATTTTTGATTGCATGAAAGCCAGAAGCTGACTAATAAGGTGCTTGAGCATGCCTAGTAAAAGACTGCTCTGAATTCTACTCAGTTTAGTACAGTTCTACATAGTGAAAATGATACTATTTTGAATAAGTGCTAAGTTTTTTGCCAACAAGCTCTGCCTCAGTCAGTGCTTCTATTATAAAGAAACTGTTTTGTGATGGAAATTTACATCATTGAGCAAGATAGGGAATGCACTTCTTGTAGCAAAAGTAGACACTGGGCCCAAGAGTTGTTTAAACAGAAATATAATGATGCAGCTGCTGTTGTGATGGTGAATTATGTGCAATTGTAGCCACTGCACCTAAATTTTAAGCACCCAATGAAAATGGCAATTCTGAAATAAGGTTTATGTTCATTTATATATTATACAGAATAGTTGCCTTGATTTTTCAGATTGTTTCTAATGAAGGCAAAATGTTTTCCACATAATACTGAAGCTTTTGAAGCCTTCAATATTTGGAAGCAGCTTCTCATAAATGCTGTATTACACTATTGAGCTGATTCAAATTGACTGAACCTGAAGATTCTATGCCAGCTGATTAGCATGGATGACCTGACACATTTATGTGTAGTAGATGTGCAGTTATCTCTGTAATCAAATAATTGCTATTCACTTATTACAAGTTATTAGTATGTTCAGAATTCAATCCACAAACATTTATATTTTGTATAATGATCAAACAAAAGAAATACAACAAAATTCTGTAAGGCAACAAACAATATAACATTTATATAATTATAGTGGTGATAAGCATATGAAAAGCAGTTGTAAAATTGTATGCTTATGAAAAATTGAGGTCAAATGTCCTTCACAATAAATCTTCCATCTGGTGTGGTTTGTTTTAGGAATAGTTCGAATGATGCAGAATTTATTTAATTTGTTAAATGTTTCTTTGATATTATGTGGCAAATGTTAATTTAAATGGGTGTGTAAGTGAGAATTGAACAAGCAAAATATATTAAAGCTAAGAGAGTGAGTTAAATGAATAATATCTTTTAAGTATATTACTTAATAAGCGTTCAATATTGAGTGACAGTCTTCTACTGCAAGTTGTTCAAAAAGAGATTTCTCACTTGAGGATTCAGGTTTGTGCTGCATAGTGGACAAAGTGGGTGATTGTTCTTCTGTCTATTACATGGTGACTTGCATGGACATCTGCTTCCTGCCTGGAGTGAAATTTCTTGCTGGATTTTCTCTTTTAAAGACTGGCAAAGTGAATCAAATAAAACTTGAAATTTTGCATGGGCTACACATGTTCTATAATGTTTCTACATGCCTTTGATTTAATAGCCAATCAGTGGAGACTAATACAAGCTTCAAATTTTACGTTTTCAATCTAGCATTTAAGCTAAACAAATATGAGTTACCATTTAGAAGTAAGTTTTGTGCTAATGTAAATTTTTTATCAAACTTATGAGTGTGATATGTAAACTATCATATCTGCTTTTTTAATTGAACTTTGCAAAGTGGATTCCACACACATTACAATCCTAAAATCAGCATCCAATTCATTTTTTTTCTAATATTTTATTTACACTATTTACATACAGACTCTTGTCCTCATCATTGTTGTTGTTATCACAATGTTTCAATTGTTGTACTTTCCAGCCCTCAAGTGTATGTTGATCTTGGTAACCTACAGGGAATTTCAAACTGAACTCTTTGACAGTGGTAAATTACTGTGTCAAAGGATATCTTGTATAATTCTTATTTTTAGTACTTTTCAGTCATTACTTGATTTTTTTTTTCACTGAGTCCAAGAGATGGAATTCACAGTTACTACATACCCAAATTCCCAAACCAACATTTTAATCCACTAGTTTATTGTTCTTTGGAAAACTTGGAGCCTTAAACATAATCTTGATGAGTACTCTCATTGAACCTTTTCTATCATTACAGCTGCTGCTGCTGTAGACTTGCTGACATTTGTTTTCTGTTTTTTATTAACAGTTCCTATATTTTTTTATTTCCATGCTAAGCCTACTAAAGAGGTTCTCATAGCCTAGCATATATACACTGATCCTTTCAGATGACTAACTCTCTTGTGTTCTTCTTGTTCACTATTTTCACTTCTTTCCACAAGGCGCTGATGACTACCCTTTTTCCTCCATATATGAAAAAATACCTTTTTATAACAATAAATGACTTTACATTATAACCTATTTATGATTCTATGTAAGGATACATCATCCAAGACTGTTAGTGTTTAAAATCAATCACTTATTCTTGATGTTAAACACTTAATTGTATCCACTCAGACAGAGGTTTGTGTTTCTTAGTCTACAATGTGCACGAGTAACTTTTGTTGCATACAGTTCCCTCCAGCTAGATAACCACTTTCTATTCTATTTTCTTGAATTGCATTGCAAGTTGAATCCCATTACAAGCTCTACCAGGTCTGTGCTGTCAGCTGCAACTCCACTTGCTATGAAAGATTACTTATATTTTTCTGGTGACATGCCAAATGATCTGGTTCAAGAAGTTGTGATTAGGTAAGTAGTAGTAAAGTGTATCAAAATATACCCTTTCCTCTTTACTAATAAAGTGACAAAGAAACTCTTTCTGTTTCTCTCTACACATACATTCTTTTCCTTCTTTCTATTCTTCCATATTTCTGGTAACCTAGATTATAACTTGGACATAGCTTATGTGGTCATCTGATGTCATGTAAAATCAATCAATGACTTACACTCTTGCCTAAATCAAAGCAGAAACACATAGGCATTAAGTAAATATAAAAAGAACAAACACATGCATAGCTTCATTTGCCTCACTCTTGAGTTGATCCACAGCTTGCACATGTGTGTGTGTGTGTGTGTGTGTGTGTTACCACTGGAGATTCAATTATAGTGGGTTATCCATTCTAGTGGAGAGTAGTTGTGTGTTGTTGCAGAATAACGGAATTTGGCCTCGTTGTAGATAGCCCACTATAGGTTATAAAAAGGGATTATAAAACACGAAAAGCAAATTGAGTAAAGCAAGATTATTTTATATATACACATATTAATTAAGGTTTTTACAATTAAAGTAATCCTTTTAGTATGGGTCCAACAGATATTAAAAGTTCATGGCAATAAAATACTGAAAAGAGAATTTGTGCTTATGAATGTGGGAGTGTTGTAAATTAGGAATGTCTTTGGTCAGTAAGTAGTTTACAGACAGTGAAGAAGAAAAGGGGAGAGAAGGGCAGTGAGCATAGTAAATCACTTGACATGGTCAAGAGAAGTGCTAATTACGCTGGTATTTTCTCGAGTCTTTCTCTGTCTCTGTCTGTCTTGTCTCGTGGCAATGCTTTCTGTATCGGCTTTTTATATCATCTTTGTGGATCCCAGCAGATCATTTGGGAATTCACACTTGTATTTGATTCTGGACTTCCCATTGGCTGATAAAAAAGAATTTGTGTATGCTCGTGAACTGGAATTTGATATTTAATTAATTTTTGGCTTTCTGCCAGAACCTCTGCATGGAGTCGTGGAGTCGTCTGCGCACAGACCAGTTTGGTCATTTACTTTTTGGTCATTTACTTTTCTCGCTTTGCTCGGTATCACCATACAATCAGCCAAAGGAAGATATGCTTAAATACTATTCACAAAAAGAATATACAGAAAACCAAGGAATTAATTCAAGAGACAATTTGCACATTCAAATACCAAGACAAATTATAATATAGCACACACAAACAGCAACTTGCTACTACATTCCACTAGGCACACTCATGGATAAACAAATATGATATATTCACATGAATATACATATACATGGGGAAAAAAAAATCTTTATAACCTGAACACCACAATACATAAAATGATGAACATATAACAAAAATATGTAATCTTATGGAGTCAACAACAAAAATAAAACGATTTTATAGTTAATAAAACCTGACTTTTATTCATTTATGATCCCAATTACATCTATATCATAAAGTCAATTACTGAATGAACACATCAAATATGGTGATGGCCTGTGTGTCAATACTCTCACTGAATAACTTAGATCATTGTCTGTCACAAATGCCAGTGAATGGAATGAATGGTGAAGAAATATCAGCTAATAGCACTCCTTAAAAACCTACAATAACCACATTGATAGACAAAGCAACTAATTTTGTTGTATCCTTGAGAAAGACGTAATAACCAATTGTGCACCCAAGTGGTAAACTACTAAATACAGACGTCATAAAGCAAACCAGATTATACTGTACGAGAGTGTCGCTGAGAGATTAGTCTGCTGCAATATAAACTACCATATATACTCTTCGCTAATCAATAGCTATGACTCTCATATAACAGATGGACTCATCCATTCTACTGTACTAGAAGGGTAGTAGAATATTCCGCTACAACACCCAACTCCCAGATAATGTTTTTCCATAATGGGAAAATAAATTATTTTCAATTTTTTTTCCATTTAGGGTCAGGACTTAACCTTTGAAGTAGTTTCTTTCCCCTAATACTCTTTCTTTTCACACTGCTCTTCATATGTATTATGAGGAACCAGTACCAATGGTGATGTGGGAACTGGCACCTGGAAAGAATCATAAAGTGCCTCCGTCAGTATTTCTTCGATGTCTTCTACAATATCATTTGTGTATCTCAGTTACAATAGGTTTATGTGCCTTTTGTACTCAAATCCATTGTTTTTCATGATGTACATCACTCTAAGTTTTTTCACGATTGTACCATTTTTCCAAAATGATTTTCCAACTCCATAGAACTTGAAAAATATTTTGTCTTCAGTTTGATAAGTTCTCACTTCAGTGTTTTTCAGATCAGAAGTTTTTCAGATCAGAAGTTTTCTTTACACAGATCTTATTTTCCTGGCAAAGCAGGTAACAGTCCAGGATCTGTATTTGGATTAGGTGTGATTCTGTATACAGCTAGAAGCTTCTGTATAGCATCTTGATTTTTTTGTAAGTGCCCTCTTAAAGGTATCCACAAATCTCTCTGCTTGCTCGTTAGACCTCAGGTAATAGACAGAAGTAGTTACATGACAAGGATGTACAGAAAAACTTGTATTCATGTCCAGTGAACTGTGTACCATTGTTGGTAACCAGAGGTTCTGGAACCTCAGATCTAGAAAATAGTTAATTCAGTGTATTCATTGTGGTAGCTGCTGTTGGTGCTTACATTTTACCACTTCAGGCCACTTTGAGAAGTGTCCACAACTATGAAATAGTAAGGTCAATTAGTAGGTCCTACATAATTAACATGTAGTCTTTCCCATGGCACATCCATTTTCAGTCAAAATTGAATTTTAATAGGTGCTG
Source organism: Ascarosepion bandense (assembly GCA_037127315.1). Taxonomy (NCBI): domain Eukaryota; kingdom Metazoa; phylum Mollusca; class Cephalopoda; order Sepiida; family Sepiidae; genus Ascarosepion; species Ascarosepion bandense. Next base: position 15,526 of record JBBBDQ010000646.1, on the reverse strand, counting down.
CTTTTGCTACCAGTTGACATCCTCTATACTGTTTAACTGTATGTTCAATATCTCTGTCCATATTTGGCCAGTGTGTAAATCCACCCATCTACGATTTCATTTTTGAAATACCTAAATGGCCTACATGAAATTCCTTAAGAATTTTCTTTTGTCGGTGTGAGGTATCACAATTATGTCTCCATACAATAGTATTTGTCTACACATTGAAAATGAAGATATTTTCACTTCTTTTTAGTTATTCCTGTTTTCCAATAACTGCTTCTTTGTCTTGTTAATAAAAATATTGTTCTGAGCGACCTTCCTTATTTCTTCCAGCATTACCAGTAACTTCAGAATTGTATTACACAATAACACTGAAATCTCATTCTCTTCTTGCAATGCCACAATAATGGCTTTGAACCTTTAGGTATCAACCTTGAAAGACTGTTGGCATTCACCAATTGTTTTAAAGACAAAAATTTCATTTTGAAATCATAATTAGTCAAAATTATATCCCAACGCTGCAATCTATTCACTGCATGCATTGGTATACCTTTTCTAGAACTGAAAATTGCTAACAATGGTTTGTGATCTAGTTGAAGCACAAATTTTCTGTCATGAATGAACCAGTGAAACTTTTTCACAATATAAATCACTGCAAGAGATTCCTTCTTAATTTGACTGTAATTTTTTTCCCAACGGTAGCATTGTCCTAGATGTGTGTGCTTTTGTCAATCCATCCTTGAATCTATGCAAGCTTAATGCCTTTTCACATTTTTCAGATCAATAACATCTTACGGTTTTCTTTAGCAATTCATTTAATGGAGCTCTTAGGTCATACAATTTAACGATGTAAATACAATAATAGTTCACTAGCCCCAGAAATGCCTCTAACTCATTTATGTTTACTGATCATGGCATATTCCTGATTGCTTCTACTCTTTCCTGGTCTGGTCTTCTATCATGCTGATTAATAATTGCTCTCAAATATTTTATTTGTCACATAAAAAATATACATTTACATATGCTCAGCCTGAAGCCATACTTCTGAATCCTTCCAAACATTGCTCTAATGTGCTTGGTGTGTTCTTTTACATCCTGGCTTCTGACCAGACTATCATCTAAATAGGCTGTTGTGAAATCTAAACCAGCCAACATATTGTCCATCACTTGTTGAAAAAGGTTTGGTGCTATTTTTCACCCAAACAGTAAATGGTTCAGTTTAAAAAGGCCCTTGTATGTGCATTTTTTAATATTCTTCCTCAACTTTCAGTTGTAAATATGTGTCTGAAAGATCAATTTTCAGGAAAATCTTACTGCCATTCAGTTTTACAAATATATATTCTGGTGATGGTAATGGATAGTTATACTTCTTTATACAATCATTTAATCCTGTAGCAAAATCAGCGCAGACTCTAATGTTTTTGTTTTTCTTCTTTACGTAAACTGTTGGAGATGCCCACTTCAAATAATCAACTTTTGTCAAAGTACCTATCTTTTCCAAACTTTCTAACTCATCATTTATTTGTTAGTGTACTGCAAATGGCACACTCCTTTTTGGTTTAAAAACTGTCTTAACATTATTCTTAAGCTCAAACTTGATTTCTGTTTTTGTACAAAGTCTCAACCCTTCCGTAAATACTTGAGGAAATTCATTTCTCAACTCAGTAGTCAGTTTTTTCATTTCTTTCACTCTTTTCTGTACAGTAACATCAACTATACTGCAAAACAAGTTTATGGGTAATTCCCATAGATTAAACATAATTAACCAATCTGTTCCAAACAGATTTGTTGCATCCAGCATCTTAAATTTTAGATTTGCACATCTTACCGGCAAAATAGTTTTGTATCTTTTAAAATACGGCAGGAAGGTTATGCCATTCTATGGGTTATATGTAAATTTAGACAACAAATTTGCTATTCCTTCAGGGGAGAAAAATCTAGTATTTTGCACTTCCTTAGACTTGAACATTATTGATTCAAACAGTAATCTCATATCCTCTTGTCATTTCTCTTCCTGTTTTAACATTTGTTCTGCTATTTCTTCAGCCCTTTGTTGTTACACTATTTGTTCTTGCATTAACTGCAAACTGGCTTGTAGAGGCTTAGTTAACTCTGAGAACTGTTCCATTCTTAGCAGAAATATATTTATGCACAACTTCCAAAAAAGAACTGTTCAAACAAAAATAATAGAAAAATAAAAAAAAATCTTTTCTTTCTGACTACGATTGTTATAATTAACCAACACTTACTTGTGTTTAATCCACACTATTCGAATCTCTGTTCAAAAAAGTGTTACACTGATGCCTTTCTACCTGCGGTTATCAACACTGTTGCATTTGCCTAGAAGAAAAAATTTTCCTAATTTTTCATTCTGTTTCAAACACGTGTTCGTCAAGTTTTATTGTTACACACCGAATTTAGCAATTATCCGATTGTAAATTTTTGTTTGAATTTTTTTTTAATGCTTAGTATACATCGAATACTTGGTCGCTCTGTTGTACTTTGCAAGTACCCGATTGATTTGTTAGAAAATCTCCAAATCCTTACAACTTCATCACTTCATAATGTATTTAGCAACTTCCTGCCTGGGTTCTTCAAATATTCATTGCCACAAATGTTGTATCCTTGAGAAAGGTACAATAACAAATTGTGCATCCAAGTGGTAAACTATTCAATAAGGACACCGTAGAGCAAACCAGATTATACTGTGTCACTGAGAGATTGGTCTGCTGCAATATACACTGCCATATACACTCCTTGTTAATCGTTAGCTGTGACTCTCATTCCACCCTTGTAAAATCAAATTTTGTATTTAGACAACTTTAAAACAGATGAAATTTTAATTAATCTCCACCTCATTGTTCCTAGCAAGACAGTCTCCTAATTTCTATGGATAGGGAAATTAATTGGTTTGGAGAATGTTACATTACTTGATTACTTCCCTTAGTTGATCTCTATTATAAGTTCAGAGAATAATCCAATATGTCTACTTTACAGATGTAAAGGCACAAGCTCTGATTGTTGCAATTTTTTAATATCCTACTTCAAGTTGAATGAAGCTATATAACATGCAGTAAGTTCAGTATTTAGTAACAGTATGTGTAATAGGTTTAATGAAAAAACAAAATCATCTTTTATTTTTTTAAGAAAATAAGAAATTAATATAAGTAACTAGATCTTCTTTATAACTCCTAACTTTAGTTTTCATGTAAATATTCATGTTTTTATTGCCTGTAAGTAATTAAGAATATTATCTGATCATTTAAGCAACTTCCAAATGGAATAAATAAGAGTACAAAGGTTATATTGCATTGTGTGTTTTGAAACCAGCATTAAAAATTCTGGCTCTTAGCTTGGGCTTGAACATTGATCATATGACTATTTAATCTCTCAAGTATGCTATATTTTGTTTTGGAAGCAGGGAAATTTTAAAATTCAGAGATTTCTGAGGATTTGAACCAGACTATGTTACTCTGAATTATCAGGAGGTTTATGAAACTTTTGCACACACACACACACACACACACACACACACATATATATATATATATATATATATATATAACATTTGTAAATGAGTTATTACGCAACCCAGGTTTCTAAAATAAAATATTTAGTTTATTGTACTGGCTATTTGTTTAAATTACTATTATTATTTTATTTGTACTTATGATAATTTTAAAATTTTTGCTTATCAAACTGGTAATTTTTTAATTCATATTTTATTTTTACTCATGAACAAATCCCCTTAAATATATATTTTAATATCTCAGTTCATTATTCTTATCTTTCTGTTAGTTTTGATTTTTTATTTTATTTTTTCTTTTGATTTTTCTTTTATCTTTTCCAATATTTGAATTTGTCTTCTTTCATTTCTCTTTTTCCTTTTGCCTTTTAACTTTTTTGCTTTATCTTTTTGTCTTCTTTTGGTTCAAAAATTGACATGTCTGGATTTCCACAGTGAAACATTTGCTACACAACCATCTAACTAGTGAATCATCAGTTCTTTGTAATCTTATCACCTCCCACTCCACTTAATTCTTTGCATTGGATGACCGTGTTTTTTATTTCTTAAATTTTATTTATTTATTCATTTATTTATCAAATCTTCTTATCTATATATTACAAAATAAATTAAACACATTTTACTGCTGATGATGGTGTTTAACATTGAAACTTTATAGCTATCAAGTTGCAGTATGCCATTACTATTATTATAATAATTACCATTTTTATATATATATATATATATATGCACAAATATATTTGTGCATATATGTGAGGTTTATTGGTATATTTGTGTAAATACATCTTAGTATTAATTATATGCATATATGCCTGGTCTTCATAGGTGTGTATGTGAGTGTGTGAACAGAATATTTATATGTGGATATGGATGGATGTTTGTATATGTATGTATGTATATGCATAGACACATTGGTATGTGCATATGTGTATGCACAAGTATGTTTATATTTAGGGATATATGTGGATAAATATGTGTGTGCTTGTGAGTGACCATGTAATAAATTTATTGTCACTCATTCTGCTCAGTGAACTTTTTCTCCCCTCACCTTCATGATTCTTACCTAAGATAAGACTAAAGACTTCTATTCTGGGTCATGTTACTTGATTTCCATTTCATTGAAAAAATTTTGGATATTTTTGGAAAATATTTATATGGAATGGAATGAATAAAACATGTTCTGATGAAATTAACTAATTAATTCATTGAAATGGATTATAATTTATAACCACTTTAGATGATGTGTTGAGTTTTCCTTTATAGATATTCTGGTGCTCTAGAAAACCTTCATTGAGCTCTTTATACAGATCTATCACTTAATATTTTGCATTAAATAGATCTTTTTGGAATCTCCTTGCATTCACAGTCTTGACATCACTATCTAATACACACACACACAGGATGAGAGAATTTCATGAAAGTAAACAAATTCATTTTTTATTACCTCATCCTAAAAGCATCAACTTTATATTTCTATCTTGTTGGTGCTCATAGATATCATGAGCATTGGATTGACTGCAATTTTTAATGAGCACCTAGTGAAGATTGAAATTTTCAGCAATAATGAGGGAGACTAGCTTACTTTCGATGGCAAATATCTAAAGATGACAAAGTATGTGTGCATCTTTGTGTGTGTATGTATGTATATACATGATTAATAAAAATAAAATGTGTCACTTAGCTGGTTGATGTCATATTTAACAGCTCCACTCTGGAGTTTCATCAACAAACCTTTTAGTAATTATTCTGTCCACTCTCCAAGCACACTCACAAACAAGTGGGTGGTAAAAAGTTCTCATTCTGTCTCATTCTTCAAAATCAATATTCTTGTGTTTGGTCATTGAAATACTGATTTTTAGGAAGTTGGTTGAGCCAAGAAGTTTTCAATTTCTGCTTTTGTGTACACAGGAAAAAATTAGATCCACAAAGATAAAGTAATTTTTCTCTGATCCTTTATAAATACTATCTTTTCTTACAATATATATTGTGAAATTATTTAATTTTCTCTCACTTTAAAATAACTACCTTTATCCAGTTTGGTGTTAATTGAATATATTTGTTCTGACTTATATACCCATTTTGTAAATGTATAAAGTATCCTAATACATATAGCATACTAATTTGATTTATAAGTCATTTCATTAATTTTAAGTTTTAGTTTGAGAATTGTTTAATCCAAATTAAAGTAAAATATGTACAATTTGTTTTTATCATTTGATTTATCTTTGTGTAAAAGAGATATAAACAGATATCGATAGTTGGATATACATATCAACATACTAGGATGAATAGATATGATTACTTGTAAATAGTGTATTTGTACATATGAAAGATATTTGGATTCATTTCATTTATTGCATCTTGATGATCTATGACTCTGTCATCATGAATTTCAAAAGATTCCACACTGTTCATGTAAAAAGTTTCTCTAAATGCAAGATTTTAGACATAATCATAAAAGATTATGAGATAATTATCAAACTTTTGCCAAAATATGTAAACTTAATATAATTCAGAAAGCTTCAATTATGAGGTTGATGGAATTTTTGTATCACTGCTAAAAGTCTGTGTCTACACAAAATTGAACTTCATAAGATCAGTTTTGTGTTTGGCATTATAGATTTTCTTTGAGCTGAAATGATGTGAACCTTAAGAGAAGATATTTCCTGTTAAAAGAGTAACAAAAACTAAAGCAAGGCCTGCAATTCTTTATCAAGTTTTAGCTCCATTAATCTCATTGTCTCAAGCTCTGGTGGGAGAAGAAATTTTGTTACAAATCTTTTTCTTGGTTTGTTATTTCAGTAGTGTACAGGGTGTAGCAGAAGTACCTCTTACAGTCCTATGTGGTAGGTATTTCCGGGAGGTATTTCTGTCACATCCTGTATAATTTATTATTAATCTGTCAATGGATTTCAACCCATCTTAAATTCTTATTTTAAATTCAACTTTTCAAACACCTTTCCTTTATTTTAATTGAAGAAAATAAAACCATACTACATCAAAATTTTATTGATTTTTTTTATATATTTTATAATCTAAAAGCCTGTAAAAACCTGTAAAATGAAATTGCATTCTATTAATCATAAAAACTTTTTTCACTTTCCATCAATATGGCTGATGCTAACCTCCAGGAGTGCAACTCACTGCACCGTCTTGGTCTCATGTTTTCCACTAACATGAATTAGAATGATTATATCAAATCAATTACTAAGGAAGTTAGGAAGTTGGTTCACTATGTTGTACTAAACATTTTTTTTTTTTTTGCCAGAATCTATCTAATGCATCTATAAGTTAACCATTTATCTGTGAATCGAATATTGCTGCTACACCTGTTCTGGTGATTCTGTTTTATATCGAGAGATTCTTGACAAAATCGAAAGAGGAATCAGCAACATTATTGATCCTGACTTAACATCTCAGCTTCGGTCATTTTCCCATCTTTTCTATAAATATTTTCATGGTAATTATTCTGATAAGTTTTCTTCATTGGTATCTTGACTTTATGAATTTAAATGTAGTACTAGATTAGCAGTTAGGTCTCATCATTTTACAGTTGAAATGACTAGATGTAAATATGAGTTCTGTGCTAGTAGTTTCTTCTGTTGCACTTCTCATTTGCAGAATTTTCTTCTGGATTCCTGTTTTCCTTTCAACTACATTCTTCAACCATTCAAATGTAATGTCAGTCGTCATCTTCTGTCTCCTTGAATCTTGCTCTTTTATTGCCCTGTTCTTTTCTTTCACTCTCAGTAACCTGTTGCATCTTAACAGCTTTTATTGCTTTGCTTGGGGTGAAATGCTTAAAAATAAATAGGTAGTTTATTTAGCACTTAACACTGGGCTATGGTAATCAGTGAAAATATTTGCTTTCTCTGTTGTTAAAAAAATAACTTCTGGTAGAGAATATTTGGTGAGCCTAATGATGAGGTGTTGGAAAGAATCGCAGCAAAAAGGAAATTAATACTGAGCATCAGGAAGAGATAACTGAAGTTCCTGGGATATGCAATGAGGAAGGAGAGCTTGGAGAAAAGAACCTGATACTGACAGGCCAGACAGAAGGAAAAAGAGACAGAGGAAGGCAGCGCATAACATATTTGCAAGGCCTAATCAGGTGGATGACAGAACGAATGTTGCGAGGTGTAACAGGAGCAAACATACTAAGAGCCACAAGGAATAGGGAGGCATGGAGAACCATGATCGCCTATGTCCTGAAGGGACAGGGCACATAGAAGAAGATTCAAATATTTGGTTTAAATATTTTTCTGTTAGTTTGAATTTTCTAATTGAACAATAGTGTGAAATTAATTTGCATGGTACAATAATTTATATTACTATGATGATCTTATAACAAAATAGTTTATAATCTGTTTGACATCTCTTCCTCATCGTTCAAAAGGAAGATTACAATGAAAGAGAAAATTGAATTTCAAAATAGATTAATCAACAAATTTTCTAATTTGTTTCAAGAAGTGTTACAGTTGAAAAGATTCTTAAATGAAGTCTGTAATTACTTCTGCAACATCTGCTATTGTTTCCAATAAACTCAGGATGAAGCTAAAAGAAAAATATGTTTATAAATTCTAGTAATAATGTTTGCCAGCCCTTGAGGAGCTCCCTGGTGAATGAAGGTTACTAGAACTTAAGGAACTTCTTTGAACTGTGACACTCACTGTGTCAATGAGGAAACAAAGACAAACTTTTTAAGTCACTAACAGTAGCCTGTAAAATTAGTTGTAATAATGTTTGGTTATTTTTATTACATTAACATACAACACAAATTTTTGAGAAATCTAATGACTTCTTGCTATTCTTTTGCTGAAACTGAGCCGTTCAAAATGTAAGTAGGTCAAGCATTAAGTTGTATTTAAAAAAAACAAATCTGCCTTGTTGCTGAGTAAATGTAAAATCTATAAATGTATAAAACTTATGAAAGTTTAAGTGAAAAGCTTTCATAATAATGAAACTTTGCGTAATGGCACTCATTTTAGATTTGTTTTATTGATAATGCTATTAGTTAACAAAAAATATTTAATTTGTTTTATTTACTGAATTTATACCCTATGTAACTGATCACTGAAAAAAAGGTTCACACTTCATACTGATAATTTTATTTTGGAAAGCACACATTGAAAACTAGAAACAAATAACAATTATATCTCTCAAAAAAGAAAATGAATAAACAAAACACTTTACAAAAAAATACACAAACATGGAAAACACTTTTCAAACAGAAACAGAAATAATTTGAAACAAAAACAAAGAAATGATAAAGGGACACATGGTTGTGACACATTCTGCTCTTTTAATTGTGACACTCATTCTTGTTGACGGTTGTGACGATCCCAGTTGTGACACTGCCACCTGGCTGGTTGATTCGGTTGCTGTTGCTGGTCGTGATGATCTCGTCCGATGATGTCATCACAAAAACTGGTTTACAAGACATCTATTGCAACAACACGCCACTGTCCCACGTTGTGAATTGATCCCAGAGGTCGCATCATGCAATTTTAGTGGTCGCCTTTTTGAGCCAGTTCGGACACTGGTGCACACTTGTGGTTAAAAAAAATAAATACGGCACCAAAAAAAATTAATAAAATAAATGAATAAGGTTGAACACGCCTGGAGAGTTACAAGGAATGTCTTTATATATAAAAAAAAAAACAAAAAAAAACAATGTTTTCTTTTTTCACAGGAGCAGACAATACAGTTGTCAGAATGCTGATTTACAACGGAGAGTTTGTTCGTTTAAAAATATCAGTTTTCAGTCCCTAAATAAAAATGTCTTTTTTAAGTTTTGTTAAAGTTAACAGAGCTCTTCAAATTTTCACTAAAGTCTTTTCATATATTCTCTATAATCAGGGCTGTCAATTCTCTATGGAACTTCTAAAATAACAAAGTCCTTTTGGATCCTTATAGGAGTTTAACAGAGTTTACTGAAGTAGAGCAAACGAGGAATCAGAATTTTCAATTCTCCCGTGATTAAAAAAAAACAATAACGTTCTTTCGGGATTCATATCAAAAGTGCATTATTCCAAATTAATTTTTTAAGTTAATCAGCGGCAGGCTTCATTCAACATTAACTCTTTAGCCATAAGTTCTGTGGTAGGCAACCAGTCATGGGTCATGGCTCCCCTGTTGGGAACCTTTTCCACAGTCTTACATTTGGACTGATAGCTACTCAACTGAAAAACTGATTTTTCTCACTGAGTCCAGATTTTTATAACCATCCCCACTCCTCTCGGGGGATTTAGCCGACTCAAAGCTTTTGACCAATGAGATCGTTTTCACCCACACGATTTGTGGCTCGATGAATGAGGTATAATCCTGCATATTTAGATATTTGAATTCCAACAATTTCTGTTTTTAGGAAATATCTGTTGAGGGATTTTAACCCCGCCTGACCCCATCAAACCAATTCTAACACTTTGTTTTGGATACTAAAATTTTAGCTTTACCAAAAAATATCCGCTTCGAACACAAAAAAGAAAAATTATATTTTTACCTTTTCTTTCCCAAAAATAGTTAATTGCTATATTCCCCAGGTTTTAGAAGTACATGATAGTATTGAAATAGTTAATTTTTCTATTCCCTGGATTATACAAGGACATGATTGTATTAAGATAGTTAATTTTTTTACATAAGCTCATATCGCGAATTACAATAAAGCACAACCAATAATACTACTAATATTAATTCCTCTCTCTCCGCTGTATTAAGCCAAACAAAAGAAAGTACACCTGCAGGAGATAAGGTCACATGGTATCTTAGAGGAGAATATTCAGACAGTCGTAGTAGTGAGCAGAATTACCATTTTGCTTCTGACCAGCTGCAACTAAAGAATACATGATAGTTTCTTTACTCTCTCTCTCTCTCTCTCTCTCTATATATATATATATATAGAGAGAGAGAGAGAGTGAGAGATAGATGTAAATGCATATATATAAATATATTTCTGGTGTTAATAAAACAGTGCTTGATTTAATATAGATATAAAGTATATATATTAATAAATATACATATTACCCTACATCTGAGTTCATTATTAGCACCTGATGATTGCAGAGGGTATGAAACTCCAAGTTGTGTTATAGGCATAGATAATATGCATATTTATTAATATATACTTCTAAAAATAATACATATACTACAGTATAAATGACACTTCTTGTCAAGTAAACATTGCTACACTTTGCCCCAATATTTATTGATCTATATCCACAATTCTTTTAAAAGCAACATCCAACCCCACTACAATCATAATATGGTAGCATTTTTTATTTTTAAGTTTAATTTTATTATTTTAAATTTCCTTATCTAAATATATTTATGACTCAGTAAATGAACCACATTTCACTGTCTGATGATGGTGTATTGAACACCAAAACTTCATAGCTTTTGAGTTGCAGTATGCTATTATTACAATAACAATAATATATATATATATATATATATATATATATATATATATAACCAAACATATCGGTACCTCCACTTGGGAATTTAAGCAGTGTTACTATAATCATGGTGACAATGCACATCAGTGGATGTGCGTTGTGGTGCAGTGGATATGGGTCAGAACGAGAAATCAGGGAACCGAGTTCGAATTCCAGTTGAATTCCTTGCATTCACTTACATGCAAATACCCTTGGGAAAGGTATTAATCTGTCTATTCATTCCAGTTATGGGTTAAATAACAGGACAGATTGGGTTCTATAGCCTTGGTCGGCAACCAGTCTACCACAGAAGGCAATGGCAACCTACTGCGGGATAATCTTCTGCCCAGTCAGTCATGTCTCTTTCGAGACATGATCGCCCAAAGCGTGTATCGCGTATGGCACTTAACTGACTGACTGACTATAATCATTAGCATTCCTTTTCCAACCCCAATCAAACATTTCAAACATCCCTTTCCCAAAGATTTTGTCAAATGAAGGAAGGACTAAACTCCATAGTTAGTTGGAATCTGATAGGCTCAGCCCACAGAAACCTTTACAATAGGTGTAATCTATGTTTAGTGGAAAAAATCAAAATAATAAATTATCCAAATCAACACTTACTTTTAAATTTACATAAGGAATTCAGAAGCAACTGCCGCCATAAATCTAAATTTTTGAATTTTAAATTTTAATTTGTGATTTTTGATAATTTTAATTTGAATTTAAGTAAATTAATTTAAACCCTCCTATTAAATACCCAATACTAATGCCAGTGTTATAGATGCCTTCTTTCTTCTTTACTAAAAAATCTACTAATTTACATATAAGAACCTATAGACCAACTCTTTAACCCTTATATTACCTTCCACTTTATATTATATATATATATATGTGTGTGTGTGTGTGTGTTTATTTTTAACTTTTATTTTTAATTGTAAATTTTTTTTATATTTTTTATATTTTTATATTTTTTATAATTTTTCAATTGTTTTTTAATCTTTTTTTTCTGATTGAGACAAATCTTATTTCCGTTTTTTTGTTTTTCTATTACTTAAATACTTTCCCAGCTAATTATATATTTTCGCTGCATTTTGTTATAATTGTATTTGTGTGTATGTATGTAATTATATATATATATATATATATTTTTTAATCGTATCACCCGAGCAAGGCGGTAACGCCACTGATGTGCAGGGGGCTACGTAATAGTGAAAAGATTGGAAAAGAGAAAGCCAGAAACCACATCCTAAACAGGGAACAAGGGATGAGCCTCTTAACCTGTTCACTAGACGTGGGTGGAGTGTGAACCGGGCAATACATAGATCTATCTACTCCAATTGAAAAAAAAACAAAAAAAAACATGGTAGTAAAAGTTCAGTCAAGAGATTTTTTTCTCAAAAAAAGAAGAATTAAAGAAAGCCAATTAAACATGAAAAGCTTAAAATTTAAAATTAGGCAGAGAAAAAAAATGACTTACTTTAAGAATATTTCAAATAAAAGATTCTCAACTCGACACGAGAGTCTTTTGTTTTGACACTGAAGGAATGATGTTTCATCAGGTAGTTAACAATATTTTAAAAATAGTATTTGCTAATTGATTTATCATAAATATTCAGATCTATTTCTATATTGAGCATTGTTTTAAATTAATGTTTTTAACGTTGTTAATATTTTCTTCGTTCCTTATACATTTGGATATATAAAATTACTAAGTTTTAACTTAGCATAAGTCATATATATTCATAAAAATGGAATTTTATTGAGATCTACCTTAAAATTTATCCTTTATTTTTTTATATTCAAATATTCTTATAGCATTTTTTCTTATTTTTTCTTTTTATTATTAATTTAAACAAAATTTTTATTTTTATTTTTTTTTCTTGGTAAGTTTTAACAGAGTCTAATATAATAAATATTAAATAATATATAATATTTCAGTTTCTTTCAAGCAAGTGCCACCATAAATCTAGGTTTTTGAATTTGAAATTTTAATTTGTGATTTTTTTATTAATTTAAATTAAAGTTAACTTAAACCCTCCTATTAATTACCCAATACTAAACCCACTGTTAAACATCCTTCTTTCTTCTTTTCTAAAAATCTACTAATTTACATATAGAACTTATAGACCAACTCTTTAACCCTTATATTTCCTATCCCTTTATTTTTTTTTTTAATATATTTATAAAAATAGAATGTTATTGAGATCTACCTTAAAATTTATCCTTTCTTTTTATATTCCCGAAATTCTTATAAAATTTTTTTTTTTCTGTTATTAAATCAAACAAAAATTTCTTTTGAGAAGTTTTTAACAGAGTCTAATAATTAAATAATATATATTGATTCCTTTCTCTTTCTTTCCCCCTTTTTTTATTTCACTTCCTTTCGTCACACATTACCTTGGTTACAAAGAAAAAATTTTTATATGTATATATATATATATATATATATTTATTTATTTCTTTGTTAACTTTACCCTGTCTGCACATTTACTTTTGATTTTTACAGATGTATTGTAAAGTTTTCTAACATTGAGTCATGAATCTCTGTGTCTGCTTTTCCCTTTTTTATGTCGTGATAACAAATTTAAATAAAAAAAAAAAATCTTTCTTCTTAATCCCACCCCTTTTATTTATTTTTTAATTTTTTTCACTTCCTGTGTATGGATATATTTTTGGGCTTCTTCCGGTATAGAAATTTTGCAACATATTTGAATTAATAAAGTTTTGTTTTCGACTGTTGCTGATGAAGCAAGAATTTTCTTGCTGAAATGGTCATCCAACAAATTTAAATTTTGAAATTTGTTACTTACTTTATATATATATATATATATATATATATATATATATATATATATATGGAACATTAAGACTTATTCTCATAATTTTAACCCTATTATCACTACTACCATGCCACTACTAAGTAGTAAAGTCTCTAAGCCAGGGAATGCATATACCAGTCTCTTCAGTGATCTTTACAACTTAATCTGTATTTTCTCCAATGCAATGCTGGTGTACTTTCATCACTTGTGTTGAATGCTAACATCTGCCATCTGTTGATTCAAATCCATTCAAAAAAGTCCATAGCTCATCATCAACAATTACTATATATATATATATATATATATATATGTATGTATGTATGTATATTAAGGAGCAATTTTGTATGACTCATTTCCAGTTGAAATCTCTTGAACCTCTTTTCAGAAGAACAGTTGTTGACTTCACCCCCCACAACCAAACACAAAGATGTTCTATGTATATTTTTCACTTTTGTTCCACTTTTTAAATTCATTCATTAGACAATCGAGTTTTGGCTGACCATCTTGAATTCATTTATTACTATTGTAAGCATTATATATGTTTTATGCTACTGAACATGTTTACAAAGATTTATCTTTTGTTAAAATCAAGAAAGGTTGAAAATAGCAGGAACATATTTGTCCATCCAATATATAGCACTGAAATATGCTTTATTTTGAATTCAGTAAATGTAAGTTTTATATTCTAATCAGTTTATCTGGAGGAAATATTTTGTAATCTAAAAGAAGCATCTACAAACACAAGTGAGACTTGTGTTTGGACAAAAAAATTGCTCTCTTTTACAATGAAACAATGCCGGACATAACTTTGATTTCACTAATGCCACCCTAATTATGAAAGAAAATAATTCTTTAAGGAGAAAATACATTTAAAAATTAATGACATTACTATCAACAATAAACACACTTCTAAAACATTACATTACATCCCCATTTTTCTATGAATCCATTCTTAAAGAATCTAACTTTATAAAGAATATATGCATAAAGATTCAACCAAAATCAGAATGTTATGACACCCTGTAGTGTTGATTGATCTGTACAAATGTGAAGACATCAGACTACTGGACACACACATACACAATTACAAACACACATTACCATTCAACACTCACTTAAGCATATCAGTATCCTTACAAACTTATATACATATAGAATCATCTACAGTTTTAATAAATGTGATGCATATCTGACCAATGAGAACTGACCCAAACAAAATAAAAAAAATACCAGAGTCTCCATCTCTTTGTTCTGTTTTTCTCTCAATCTCTGACAAAACTTTAATAAAAATGAAACATGTTGTATTAATATATGTTTCCTGTCTGTTCTGTATTTTATCATCAATAAACTATATTTTAAGTATCTGAGAATCTAAAAGGAAGGCTGGATGTTATAGTGAAGCTATAGAGGCTGGTTAATGTTTCTTTGGTTCGGCCTTGTGTCAGACATAACTGAACTCCCTACAGCTTACAGGATTTATACAGAATTATCATCATCAGAATTATCAGAAGGTTGGTTGTTGACAGGCTGGAATGTGTAGAATACTGTAAGAATAAAATATACATTTTTCATGTTAAAATATAAATCTATTAAAAGGAAAGAATAACAAGTTGCAGAAGTTAATGTGCAATTAGAAACATTAAGAAGTTAAGGGTAAAGTTCGTATTCCATGATAAAGTTATGGGTATCAAGGTTTGTAGAAAATGTTCATAGTAGTAATTGTTGAAAGAGTATATACGTATGTATGTATGTATGTATGTATG